>JAMZAV010009573.1:0-24915 GCA_024449915.1 Sweltsa coloradensis | reverse complement strand
ACAAATTTTTTTTAACAATTAATTTGGTTTTACGAAAAACATTTAAAAAAAGAAAATGTCAACAATGGACTTTTGTTTTAACACGAGCTGGTGAACGCCGAGAGGTGAATTTAGCTCCGTGATCTAGAAGACCGTGGTCAATTTCATTCATTACCAACATTTGTCTTTAGGGTTATGACGTCACACGTCTTTTCACGATAAAAGCGCGGGAAAGAGTAAACGTAAAACTTTGTACCTCTGTGGAATATACAGTTTTTACTTTAGAGTGTTATAAACTACGGCGATGGTGTTATTAAGTGAATATCTACTGATTCTGTACACCAGCGCTAATATCTAAAACTGGTGAGACTTCCCTATTACGGGAGTGTTTGCTCGACTAACGACTTATGACTTTCTGAGTCTGCTTTTAAGTTGGTTACTATTTCATGTAAAAAATAGATCATGGGTGATTCAACAATAATAATAAACTAAACTATACATGAGCTTACACAAGTAAAATAAATTATCTTTGTAGGCCTACTATTTGAATACTTATCAACGTTATTTCTTTATGTTGTTACAAATAAAATTGTGTGATTTAATATAAGAAACAAACCCCACCCCCACTTGGCCCAGCAGGTTTGTAAGTGGTAGGTGCGCATCGTACTTTGGCAATGATGTCAAATTAAGACGATTGTGCTGTGTGATTATATTATATGTATTATAAAGATTTAAAAAAAAAACACACACATAACATCGTTCCCTATAGCGAGGATTCGAACCTCGAACACCAGTAACTTTGTTTTACTAGAAGATTAATTGATTAAAGAATCCTCACAGAGTATGCAACACATTTTATTGCAGAGCTACCACTTGAATTATTTTCTTACCCGGTCAGTCCCATTTTAAATCTAAAAAATATGTACAACATAAGATTATAAAAAATAAAAAAAACATGTAAACCTTCCGTTCCATTTGTAGGTGGATCATACAAATGACTTATCCTATATTTACGTGTCCTGTAATCAAATTCGTTTCACGGATAGCGTTTAATTAACACAAACATAATCTAAAATCCTCACAGAGTAGCCTATGCAACACATTTTATTGCTACTACTACTACTGCTGCTGCCAAAGATCTGCTGCTAACTAACAGAACAAGACGTATAATGGTCAGAGGCTATTAGAGGAAGCATTCACTCATTCGTTATGCTCGACATTTATTGCCTCCAGATGTTGTGTCAAGGGCTGTTTAGCCGGACCCCCCCGACCCCAAACCCGAACTGAAGAGCGAGTCTCGCCTTTTCGCGGCCCACTTTGAAATTCTGACGTCCAGAAAAAAACTGCAGACCAAATGTGCAGATCCGCAAACAAAAGCTTAATAATTAAAAGTAATACATATAACAGAAGTCACGTTTTAAATTAGAAATTATGCTTAAGTTGCTAATACTAGAGTCCAAATCTGACCACAATTTGTTTATTACTTTTGAAGATATAGCTCCATAAAGATGAGAAATCGGAAGAAAGGCAAGTTCAAGATATTAAAATATGAATTATTCATAACAAAAATACACGGAATAAAAAACTAGATCATTCATGACATTCGGCTAAGTACGAGCTTCAAAATGTCAGATTTGATAATATTAGATATATCTTTGATGCTGCATTTATCAAATCAAACATTTCAGAATTCCTGTTAAAAGGGTACGTTGATTACCACGAATGCCAATTGCGGCTTTATTATTCGAAATCGGAAAATCTCAAGAGGCAATATCTTTAGTCCATAAGCATATGTATATCAAGTGACAATGTAAAATTAGTTAATTTCATTGCTAACAAACTAAAAAAACTAATAAATCGACTTTACTCTATATGACCGATACTCCTAATTGATTTATTTATTTCACATTCAAAGTCAAAGTATATCACATTCGGAATGATATATTCTTAAAGTGCGTTCTATTGTGATTAATTTGATGTATCACACGTTACAATATATTACAAAATAACGACGATAGAGCATTATTTCCAATCTTAAACGTGCAATTAGAATTTTAAAAATTACAATTTTAAATTGAATTATTCAGTGTTTGCACCACTCAGGCAAAAAAGGCAACGATGACTTGGGATGCAGATTTATTGGCTCTATCCAACGACATAACGCAATTTCTGCCTAAAAAGGGGTGTAGCAGTGTAAAACTTATTTCATAGTTGGCTTCCGGACTACCTACCTGAAACCCCCAACTCAGGTAGGAGCGTAAACAGGGTCGAGTTATCATCGCCTACTAGCAGTCGCGTGCGCTTGGCTGCGGCGAACGACGCGCCCTAGATACTTTACTCATGAAAGAGACGGTCATAGATTAATTTTTGATGACACCACTGCAGAATGCACACCTGATTGAAAAGCCACCATCCAACCAGACCCGCACTAGTTTTGGGGTGGTGGTGGTGGGGGTGGGGGGGAAAGACCCCCATTGTACAGGATACATGGGTTATGTTTGTGGTTATAAAGATGTTCGCCCCCCTAAAACACCACTGTGACCTGACTGTATCAGTTAAATTGAAGTATTACTTTTCTTCTTACCTCAACTAAACATTTTTTTTCTACAGTAGGCCTACAGAGCCAAAATATTTTTTTTTGGAAACAGTCTAGGCCCCTAAGCCGGTAGGGTACTTGTGTAGTTGGTGTGACCCAACTTTTCAATACCGTTTTTTCAACTAAAATCAACATAAACACTCACCATTGATGAAATAAGTCAAGAACAACTCATGTGTACTATTTTATTACATTCCAGCACCAAAAATCTAAAATAGAATCATCACGTTTTTGGTGTAACAGTAACAAAAAAAACTTCAAAACCTTTAACCTCGCAATTTAAAACGAAAGTACTTTTCCATTAAAAGTCATTTTCTGTTTTAAATAGCGACGTTAAAGGTTTTGTAGGTTGAGTAAAAAAAAAAATTTTTTTTGAAATGTTGGGTCACACCAACTAGGGCCCCTAGGCCCTACACAAGTAGGCCTACCCCTAAGCCTAGGGCTAGTAAAAAATAGTTGAGCTAGGGCTAGGCCTAGTCTAGGCATAATTTGCATAAATCAAGATCGGTAATATCTAATATATATTTTTTACCGATCTTGGGCATAAACAAGTTAACACAAAAGTTTTGAGAAGAGGAACATCACAAGGACAAGGTTCCCTAGTGACTGCATCCACGGAAAGTCCACGGGCCACGGCTAGGCTACTACTTGTCGAACATGGCGGATACCGAATTGCAAACTGCTGTTGATAATAACATAATACTGAAACACTCCAAAATCTTAGTGAATGTAGAAGAAGCGCTTCCAGATATATTGGTGGTGACTTACAGATATGAAAGCAAAGTTTTTCAAGGAGTTCTTTTGGATTCGACAAAAAAGTAAGCACAATTTAATTCTTTTCCAGGCTAATTCACAGACCCAGCAGCTAGTAGGGCCTAACCCAATGGCCCAACCCTAGCAAGGGCATGCATGGTAGGTCTAGGCCTAACGTTGCAGGTTCCAGGTTCTATTGGTAGGCCTAGGCCCTAGCTGCTTATTATGAGCAAGATTGGTTGCTGCCTTCGTGAAACTATGTTTGTAAAAAGAACCTTGTACGTAGACATATGTAGGCCTAGGCCTAGGCCTAGCCGCTTAGAACTAGCCCTAGCCCCTAGGCCCAAGTCATCTTTGTAATTCTCTCATGTTGCCTAGGGCTAGGCCCCTAGGTCCTAGGTTGGGCCAGCATGTTCATACCGAAAGCACTGCAGGCCTAGGCTACGGCCAGAACGTTGAACGAAAATGTTCAATATTTTGTTTTTGTTCGGGTAGCCCAGGCCTACGCAATAGCAGTGGCGGATACAGGGGGGGGGGCGATGGGGCGATCGCCCCCCATGATTCTTTAAAAATTAACAAATTTATATTATTTTATTATTATATTGTGCAAACAGCGTAGCAAACGGGATAGGTATAAGGCCTAACATTAGCCTTGTTTACATGGGCTGCGTTCCGTAAGTTGTTCAATATGCTATTTGCGTGCTTGATCCATTCCGAAAGCTGTTGAATATGCTACGCTTGGCGTTCCGTAACATGGTTTGTGAGCATATTCAGCATACTCAATATGCTCGAGGTTTTAACTTGAGCATTCCCAGCATATGGGAGAATTGGCGGTATTTTAAAATAACAAATGGCGGATCACCTAATTAAATTGTTATGTATCGTTCTTTGACGTGACAAAACCCCAAAAAACTTGCGTAATAGTTGTTTTACCTGATCCAGCCGCTTGAATTAACAACGGTAAGTCACTTACACTTACTCAATAACTTAAATTCCTTATATGAGGGACTTAACCTAAAAATTGCGTAAAATATATTTACAGCACCTGTGGCAACGCGCATGCGCGCCTCCCCGAAACAGCCATACTCGTGCTCGACGTGTTCCGAAAGTATATCGTGCTTACAGATGCTTTAACGTGCTGGAGAATGCCAGCACCAAAGCATATTCAACAGCTTTCGGAATGTACCCATGGAGGACTGAGTACGGTATTGAGTACGGTTTTTGTACTCAGTTCAGTACGTCATGTAAACACGTAAAAACCGTACCGTACCGGTTGGGTTTGGTCCGACGAAAAGTAGCTACCGTACTGGAAGACCGTACTGAGTACTCACATGTAAACAGCTTCCTGAGAGGGAACCGAACTGAAAAACATGCAGCCTAATTGCAAATGTCAATAAATAAGTTTTAAAATGTTGTATCTATTTTTAACTCTGTTCGTTGGGTTCCAACTTCAATGTAGATCATACACGCCTAGGCAGCACTGCAATCATGTAACTCGCTTTCGATAATTTTGGGTCGAGAACGCGAGCGTTGTCGATCAAAATCGTTCGGAGCGATCATGTAACTTGTTAACGATTGAAATGGTCGTCCGCGTTCTCACTCGCCTCGGACCTAGGTGAGAACGCGAACGATGTGAAAAATAGCTGTAAAAAGCCCTCAGAGGAATCTTTTAGCACACGTTTCCATGCAAATATGCATATACAATATTTATTTAATTTGTTTTTATTAATGAATTCCGTTTTTAAATGATAATATGCTATTGACTCATATTTTGTTCAAGGGCTTAAAATAGAAACTTGATGAAAAGATTAAAACATTAGAAGTGCATTTACATGGTTCAAATTGAATTGTTTAATGTTTTCAAGGGAAGTCAGAGCTAGCAAATAGTGTTGTTTAGAATAAAATTAATGTATTTTGTGTAAAAAGAAACTCCATTTAAACTGGAACTCTCTCTGAATTATTTAAATTGAAGTAACATTCAAAATGCGAATCGCGTGCGTTTCAAAACGTATTATTAGCGTGAAACATAAACAAATTTCCAAGATAAAATAAAATCACCTCATTTTTATTTCCTATTTAACACCCCTCAAAAATAATATGTGTGAAAATATAAAAAAGTTGGAACTAACGGGATCGAACCTCAACCCTCCGTGCAGAAGGCTAAATGCTTACCACTAGGCCACGCCGGCCGGATGAGTCCCTCCCCGCTAGCTGCCTACTTATACACCAGTTAGCTGAAGTATATAAACACATTTTTTAATATGTTTTGACCGTCAATATGAATGCGTGCTACAATAAAATAATTATTAAAACAGTCTTGGACCCGGCTTTTGTGTAAGAATTGTTATTTCGTGGACATTTACTTCTTGTAACGGGGCTCGCCACGGCCGAGTGTGTGGTGCACTGCGAAAGTCTAACGATACTAGTGAACGATCGAGACCTCGAACGATCGTTAGTACATGATCGCCCGTAAAGCTTTCGATCGTTCGGGCGAACGATCGTTCAGGCTAACGATCGATATCTAGGCAAAGTTACATGATTGCAGTGCTGGCCTTCAATCCTACCCGTATTTACGAAAATGACATGAAAGTAGGGTTATGTAACAGTGATGTTTTGAGCAATCGCCGTAAGATGGCGTCGATGCTAGACCGAATGTCAGTTCAGTTCTAGTTGGGTACTCGACATGTAAACTCGTCAAGGACATTGGAACCGTACTTAAATTTCAGAACAGTACTGGACCCAGTCCTCCATGTAAACAAGGCTAATAGTTTGATAGTTGATAGGGCTAGTTTGCCTTCTCCTACTAACGACTGGTAGGCCCTAGGCCTAGTCGGTGGTAGGTTTTTTCATCCTTCCTTCTTCTTTTCATTCTTCATATTCTTGTTCTTCTTGAATTCCCTTTTCTTGCGTTCTTCCCGGATTTATTCTTGCCTTATTTCCATATCCCATTTTGTTTTGCAGTTGTCTGTACATCTGAAAATGCTTCTCGCAAAATGTAGATACCGGTACTAGGCCTGACAATAAACCATATTATTATTATTATTATTATTATTATTATTATTAAAATTATTATTATTATTATTATTATTATGGGATTGCCTAAAAAAGAAGGGTGTTAACCACGGCATGATCGAAAGAATAAAAAGTAATGTGCCAACAATACACATGTTGTGTTCAAACAAACCATGGAAATACTGAGTGATTCGACACTAACTCTGGCCTAAGGCAAGGCAGTGTAATATTCCCATTACTACAATAGTAGGTAATGGACGAAATATTAAATAAGGTGGAACCAGAGACGGGAACTGGCACAAGGACAATGATTCATGCGGATGACATCCTAGTGTGGGGAGAGACAGCTGAAGAAGTGCAGACAAAAGTGAAGAAGTGGGATCTTGTAACAGAAGAATTTGGACTAAAGATCAGTGTAGGAAAAAGTAAAACTATTGTGATGGAAAAATCTAGAAAGAAAGGAACAAGTAAAGTAACTAGAGAGAAAATTAAAATTGGAAATGAGGAACTGGAAGAGGCAGAAGAGTTTGCGTACGTAGGTAGCATTATCACAAAGGAGGCAAAGATGGGAAGTGAGATCAGTAAAAGGGTGGCCCAGGCAGAATCCTTTATCAGCAAGTAAGGAAGTTACTTTGGAACGAGGATTTCCCTAATGAATGCAAGGTGTTATTGTACAAGGTATACTATCTACCCATCCTTACATATGCTTCAGTGACCTGGACACTAGGAGCCGTAGATGCAAGTAGGATTCAAGCAGCTGAAATGAAGTTTGTAAGAAGCATAGCCGGAATATCGAAGTTAGACAAAATTAGAAGCCAAGAAATCAGGACAAAAGTTGGAGTTGAGAAGCTATTATTCAAAATTGGACGAGAAAGGTTGAGATGGTATGGACATGTCAGAAGAATGGGAGAAGAAAGAATTCCAAGGACAGAATTTGAAAGTGGGGACAAAGTTAAAAGACGAGTCGGTAGACCAAGAGAGAAGTGGAAAGATCAAATAAGAAATGATATACAGGAAAGAGGTGAGAAGTGGGAAGAAGTCGAAGCAAGGAAACTGTGGGAAGACAGAAGTGGATGGCGTGAACTGGTGGGAAGAAGTGCGAGTGAACCTGAAGAGGACATGACAGGCCTGGCAAGCCGGTGTTAACAACTCATAAAATGCCCTAGAAAATTGGTGGCTATAGCCACCCCCTGACCTAACTTAAGCTGGAAACAGGAGTCAGATAGATATAATATTATTATTATTATTATTTATTATTATTAGTTTATTATTAGGGCCTATTATTATTATTATTATTATTATTATTATTATTATTATTATTATTATTATTATTATTATTATTATTATTAAGTCCTTCATCTCTCTCATGAATCTCAATGAAGCTTGACCACTGCTTCCCTCATACTTCCTTTCCTTCACTCTTTCTAATCTAATCAGGGTGAACCATAGGCAGTAGCTTTGGTGTTTTCAGTGATTTTTTAAATCCTTTAATATCCTTTTCACCCACTATCCCCCCTGTCAGGTCATTCCACTCCACCACCGTTCTGACCATGAACGAGTTCCTTCCTACATCAGTCACCCATGTCCCTCTCTCATATTTCCACATATGATCCCGTCTTGCTAGATAATTAGCCCTCCTTAGTAGACTATTCATCTCTCCCCATCCTTCCTGAGCTCTAGTCTCCATGTACATTTTCCCTAGTCTGCTGTCCATCCTTCGTCTATCCTCCAGCTTCTCCCATCCTATAGGCCTAGGTGGAACCAGATAAGCTGGCGGTTGTCAAGGTCAAGCGAGAGCACGCACGCCAACGTTTGACAATTTACACACACAGCTGACATTAGGTAGGGCCTACAGTATTTGGTCATGTTATCGTGATATGTTATAACATATCAACATTTTATAAGCTGTGAATAAATTAGTTCGTCCCACAGAGTCAGTATTTTAACGAAATAATAATTTTAAGTAATCACGGTTACGAGTGTTTTATTTGTCTTGTTGGTAATCGTGTGACCAAAGTTCCAGCTGTTTATAATGCCAACCTCGCCAGATGTGATGTCAATGTTTAGGAGCATCAAAATGTCAAGATTTTATTCGTACACTTCTTAAATACCGGTAGTACTTTATTTTTAGGATATATTGGGCAAGGCTTGGCTTTTAAATAATCATGTTATTCCCGTTATATTATTGACTTTTTGCCGATCCTGTGGTGATAGTGCGTAGGCGACAGTGCTGCGATCCCTCGGCGACCGCCACCTTATCTGGTTCCACCTATACTTAGTTCCCTTACCATACCGGAGACACTTTCATACTTCCTTACTACCGGTACCTGTCCATTTATTACTTTCTTCTTCCAGGTAATGCCCTTTCTTAGTACCCTTCTTGGAGCTCTTTTCTGTATTGCCTCAATTTCTTCAACTTGCCCTTTCCTATAGGCCTACAGATCTCATATTATCCCTGTATACTCCACCACTGGCCTCACAAGTGTTTTATAATTATGCGTGCCTCTTTAATTCACTACTCGCCCAGGTTTCAGTTTTCTCATAACCAAATTAAAGCACCGAAAACCCTTCGCGTGGTCGGGTGGTCGTGGTCCTCCCAGCTGAGTTTACACTGCAGCCACGCTCCTAAATATTTTATTTTTTCTACCTTTTCCAGTGGGCCCCTACCTTCCCCATGAGTGAGTAGGCCTACCCTTAAATAAATAAAATAAATAGCCTAAATAAATTGTATTTAGAGTCTACCCACTCAGTTATATAGGCTAACTGATTTTCAGTGGGGGACAGTAAATCAAAGCGACCAAGCCAACCCTGTAGGCCCCGACGCAATCGACAAGTGAGCGATAATCAACCAAAGATTGATATTTTTAATAGGAAATATAGCAATCAGTGGTATGGACAGTGCGAACACCCGCGGATTAACGCCAGAATCAACAAGGCCCTAAGCCTTCCCTTCCCCTAAGCCTTGGACCCATTTACTTTTTTCAATGTTTAGGCTCATTTCATTGCCCATTACCCATTCCTCGATTCTAGTCAGGTCATGTTTCAGGTAATTTACATCCCTAATGTTTAGAGATGTGCAAAAATGTTTTTTTTTTTTATTTGAAAATTCTCGCCTGAAAAATAAAAATTTGTGATTAGTTGCGATTTACCAAAAACACAATTTTCTCATGCACAACTTTTAAAAAAATTACAAGTTTCGATAACTTAATTTGATTGATTTTAATGATTTAAAAGAAAAACAAGCACATTGAGAGTGAAGTTCCGAATCAGTTTTAATTTTAAGCTCAATTTCAGCCTTCAGTTTTCAAAGTTTCCGACAGTTTTTAGTTTTTACCAGAATTAATTTCGACTAGGCCTACCCGGCACCTCCACCAAAATTATGAAATTATGCATTTTTTATGTTTTGTATATTGTCTTTTGATATGGATATGAAGTATTTTGAGCTTCCTCGCATTCAAACGATTATAATAAATAAATAAATAAATTTTTATTTAGAGTCTACCCACTCAGTTATATAACTGATTTTCAGTGGGGGACTTTAAATCAAAGCGACCAAGCCAACCCTGCAGGCCCCGACGCAGTCGACGAGTGAGCGATAACCAACCAAAGATCGATATTTTTAAATAGGAAATATAGCAATCAGTGGTATGGACAGTGCGAACACCCGCGAATCAACGCCAGAATCAACAAGGCCGATTCAGAACAACTCTGAAATTTATTATGTGCTTCGTTGCTAGGACGGCTCCAAAGTCACCGTTTACAAACTCCTAGGACAAGAACTGATGGACTTAAGTCTAAATCAGAAGTTAAAAATCTTCTGACTTTAGCGGGAATCGAACCCTGGACCTTCTGCATTGGAAGCAGATACGCTAACCACAAGACCAACGAGCCACACACAAGACCAACGAGCCACACAAAGACCAACGAGCCACACAAGACCAACGTTGTAGGCCTATGACCCGGCACCTCCACCATACACCTCCACCACCTCCACCTTTCCACCACACACATACCAGCCAGGATTAATTTAATTTCGACTACAACACAACAACACTACGTGGAGAAGAGCTGTCAATTGCAGAAGAATTCAAATACCTGGGAAGTATTCTGACAAAGGATGCCAAAATAACAGCAGAAATATCAAGAAGAATCATACTAGCACACAAATTCTACCAAAGCGTACGAAAAACTACTATGGAAAGAGGAAATATCAAACAGATGTAAAATGATATTATACAAAATGTACTTTCTCCCAATTTTGTCATATGCATCAGTGACATGGACAATAGGAGGAAAGGAAGAGAGCAGACTGCAAGCAGCAGAGATGAAATTCCTAAGAAGTGCGGTGGGCATAACAAAACTAGACAAGGTACGAAGCATAACAACAAGAAACAAATTAGGAGTGGAAAGTCTACGAGATAAAATAGGAAGAGAAAGACTCAGGTGGTATGGACATGTAAGAAGAATGAAGCAAGACAGAATCCTAAGACGAGAATTTGAACGTACATGGTGGGGGAGTACGAAGAGTTGGCCGGCCAAGAGATAGATGGCGGGACCAAATAACGCGAAGCGTCGAAGAAAGAGGGAAAACATGGGATAGGGTTAATGAAGTAAGACTCTGGGAGGACAGGAAGAAGTGGAGAGAATTATTAGAAATGCTGGTTATGGAAGAAATGAGGAAGAAGATGAGGGGTGCTGAGCCTGGCTAGCAAGCACTAGAAGATAGCCCGAGAAACTGGTGACTCGTCACCCCCCGACCCGACGAATGTTGGAAAAGGGTGTTTGATATATATATATATATACGTACCCGGCACCTCCACCAAAACTTTGATTTTTTTTTTAATTTCGTGACCTAATTCACGTTTAAAGACATAATTTCGCCACTAGTTCAAAAAAATTTCGCGACAATTCGCGAATTGGAAATTGGTACCATTCAATTACAATTCAGGAGATTCATGTGCAAACTGAATTTGAAGGGATTATTGCAACTTTAAAAAATTCGCTAATTTTGTTGTCACCATTTTTGCACATCTCTACATGTTCCTAATAATTCTGTATATTATGCAGTCTTACCTTGGCCCTCATCCTGTCAGCAATGTCGTTAATATAGATTGCAAACAGCAACGGTCCCAGTACACTCCCTTGAGGTACCCCTGAGATCACTTCCACTTCATTCGATAGATCCTCCCCTATCTTAACCCTCTGTCTTCTATCCATGAGAAATTCCTTTACCCACCTGTTAAGTGTTAACCCAGCTGACCCCAATTACTCCTTCCAATTTTTCCCTGTGAGTTTGTCATGGGGAACCTTGTCGAATGCCTTTTCGAAACGAATGAAAACTGAATCCACAAGTTCCCTCTTGTCCAGTGAGCTACCCAGATCATTTACTAGCCCCAAAAGCTGGTACTCACAGGAGTATCCCTTTCTAAACCCATGTTGGCTTTCCTTATAGCCACTTTTTCCCTCTTATGATCTCCTTGATGTAATCCCCTAAACCCTTTCCATTATCTTTGATCCCACCAATGTCAGGGATATCGGCCTATAGTTAGTATAGTTTCAGCGTAGTTTCCCCTTCTCCCCTCCCTTGTGCACTGGGATAACAACAGCTTACCTCCAGCTTCCAGTAACTTCCCCCTGTTCCAGGGAGGCCTCTATAATGGCACATGAAACTGAATAAAAAAGGAAAAAAATAACCTTTTTTTTTGGACGGGACAAAAGCTCTATTTTGGCCATTATATGCAAATTTTGGGTCAACCCTGGTGAAAAATCTTGGCAAGATTGTGTTGTAAGTTCTTGTATTTTTCTTGCCAAGATCTTGCAAGAACTTGTCAAGATCTTGTATAATCTTGGCAAGATCTTGTATAATCTTCGCAAGATTGTGGTTGGTCTATTTATGCGGTACCGGTACGCCTACTTGATGCAATTTCGATACACACTTTGCCACCTTATTAGATGTTTATCCGTGGCTTGTTAATCTAGGCTAGGGCCTAGGGCAAACACAGGCCTAGGCCTAGTGCCCACCTTATTAGATGTCTATCCGTGGCTTGTTAAGAGCCTAATGCATAGACAGGTTTCAGGCGCGGCTGCAGAGTTTTAGAAATAAAATAACAAGCTCTACAGTTATGATCAAATAATTATGAAAAAATTCAACCATACTCAAAAATAAATTTTGAACACATCGGATTTGTCTATTTTTTTCTTTGGTCGGTTATTGCTTCGGAAAAAATGATAATTTTGGGAACTTGATGATGAACTTTACTGCATTGAAATAAGTAATATCCATTTTTCATGACAGCGCGGTATTAATTTTACTATTCTGAACACTGTGGTGAAATTTGATATTGTTTGAACCATAATTATGGTCATAATCTTTAAAATTTACATCAGTAAAAGTTACAGAAAACGGCTCAAAAGTAGGCCCAAATGGGATTTGATGGCTGCACAGAGTTCCGCGTCTGTGCGTTAGGATCGCATGTACGAAAGTCGATAACGGCAGCTTTGACGTCATCACAGTCTGATATCGCCATCGTGAGGTAGGGCCTACCCCGTAAAACGCAAATGTCGAGCCCTACCAGTGACCCTTACCAGTGAAACTTACTTTGTTTTTATGTTCATATAATTTTCGTAACATGACGACAGTAACCATAGCAAATTTAATAAAAAGCATTGTATCTTGGAACTAGGTACAGATTGTAAAAAAAATAAACAAAAGAAGGTAGCTTTTGTTTCTAGGAAATCTGTTTTAAAAAGCACTGCATCCACCGCTTGCTTGATGTATCATGAGAAATTAACTATAATAATTATGTTGACTTTATTTTATTATCGCATGATATTATGTAGTAAAGAATAATCAGGTGACCACCGGTTTGACCGGTACAGTACCGTTTTCATACACTTGTACCGGTGTCCCAAGAAACTAATAAAAATTACGTTTTTGTACCGGTTTGCAATTTTAGTGAGAAAGTGACCTGGTATTTTCTTAACTATACCGTGCATGGAAAGATAATGTTTTATAAAAATGCTCCTCTGATAATACTTATAGTAAAAACAATGAAAAAGTTCTTCCACTTCCAAGAAGATAATTCATTTTCTCTAGGGGTTTGCGAGTATTATTAATGATTTTGGTGTAGGTCCCGGGGTCGCGCTCGTGTGTGAAAACGTAAAAATCGTTAGGCCTATACATTTTTGACGCTACCTTAAAAATGCTGATAACTTACCATATAGAAATAATATAAGTCTTATGATACAAATTTATATTCATTTAGGAAGTTTCGAACTTTTTCGGGGAACACAATATGATAAAAATATGTCACTATAGTGTTTGTGCAAAAACGCAAAATGTGACTTTTATCAATTTTACTTTGATATTCAATGCCAATTTACGAGAACGTTTGAAAACATATTGTTGGTTTATCAGTCTTAAAAACATGCTGTCACATGTGTTATATACTTCATGCACAGATAATTATACGAAGTCGCCGAGATAGTGCATGACATGCGTTTGTTCGGCTGCGCGTCTTATTTACTTCCGCTGTCGCGACGAGCACATTGTGAGATATTTAAGCGCCAAACCGCTCATACTTTACCATTTGGCCATGTAGGTATCAACAAATGTCTTGGTGATTTAGCTGTGTAAGTTTTTATAAATGCTATGTTATATTTCAGGTCAATTGAACATTTCGTAACTGCTTTTGTCAATCGACAGCAAATAAATGCAGGAACAAAGCTGCATCGCAGTCTTGCATCACAAATATAATAATTTCTTTAAAACAGAGCGGCTTCATTGATGGAATTTTTAAAACTGAATAGTGTGGCCAACACTGTAAATACAATTTGGAATTTAAAGTCCGTCTGGTTGTATGCTACTGTAGCAGTACACAACGTTTATTGTTGTTTGTTCCGTGCTTAGAGATAATTTGCGTGTTTGTTATCCCACACATAACAAAAACTTGTAAAAATACAGCCAACCTTACACACTCAAAAGAAATGAGATCTAAAAAATCACCTCAAATCTGCTTGCTGTATAAGGTGCCTGAGTGTAAAAAAAAAAAAAACGGCAGCCAAGCTCTCCTTCAAAAGTTTTCGGCTGTGAATGCTGTGGATAAGAAGTTGAGCCAAGCATTTCATTCTTTCTCCCTAGTTTCGCATAGAAAAGAAGTAAGATCATTTCGCCTGTTGACAAGCGCTAAGCCAACCATTTATCATCATTTAAATACATGCAATTTTAAAAAAATATTTCGCTGAATACATTATTTTCATCACAATAGATTTGAAATGTGTGGAGGCAGGTAGAAAAAACCCATGTTCGCTCCCAAGTTCGGTCACGCCAAAAAAGGTGTAAAGGGAAAAATGCAGACAATAGACGGGACGACCGGTCCCGGGCTCGTCCGCGGATGGTCACTTTGTATCTCAAGGATAGATAAACTTTAGTTACCCACCCACCCAGCAAGCCGGAAGTTTTTCGTCGATTTTACGCAATATTTTAACACAGAACTGGTTATCGGATCGGGCTGATTTTTTTTTTGTAGATCATGAACCACATATCAGGTCCCTACACCGAGTTTCAAGATTGTAAATTTTTCGGGCGGCGTGTGCAGATAGCTGAAAACCCCCCAACTCGGGTGGGAGTAAACAGGGTCGAGTTAGCCATCGCCTAGCTTGGCTGCGGGCGAACGACCGTCGCCCTAGATTACGTTCCAGTAGAAGCCATACAAGAATGTCATGCACACTTTAACATGCTACGTGCTACATAATAAATTAATATTTGACGTGACATGTGTCAGAAAATTTAAGTAATTGATTCAAATTATTACATATTTAAATTATGTTAGAAGTTTTATTGCCAATTTGTCTGTTACATGTGTTCGGTTTGGCCCCCGGACCTCACAGTGAATAGTAGTACTCTGCGCGACAGCGGAAGTAAATAAGACGCGCGGCCGAACAAACGCATGTCATGCACTATCTCAGCGACTTCGTATAACTATCTGTGCATTGAAGTATTATAACACATGTGACAGCATGTTTTTAAGACTGATAAACCCAAAAATATGTTTTCAAACGTTTTCGTAAATTGGCATTTAATATCAAAGTAAAATTGATAATAAGTCACATTTTTGCGTTTTAGACCAATTTAAATAGGGCCTACTCTAAACTATTTTTTAATGGGTAAATGTGGGTATTCACTGGAACGGTCGATTCGTCTTCTAAATAATCGTACAAAGTTATTGATTTAGAACAAGGATCAAAAGGGTGAAACGTCATGCGGAAGCGTCGCGGCGCGCTCAAAACGGCATGTAGAACAAGGCGGATTCTTTTCGTATACGGTTTATGGTATGTATTTTGAATTAGGCTTTCTAAAAAGTATAATGTCATCTTGTTCTACCGCCGGTAGGGGTCCAACTTTCATAACTTGCCGATTGCCGCTGCACGGATGCGAGAAAGCCTTCGCCATTAGAGTAATTTGCACTGGAAAGTTATAAAAATTGTTTCCGTCACAAATTATAAGTGAACAACAATAATGGAATGAGTAAAAAAAAAGTAAAAAAGTTTTCCTAGACGGGGCTCGAACCGACGTCCTCTCGCATGCAAAACAAGAGCTCTAACCACTCGGCCAACAATGACCACGGTAAACGTGCGGTCTAGAGTGATATTTATACAGATGCACGATAACTTGCGATAAGCGTAAACATTTGTCATGACTATTAGGACACTTTTAATAGTTATAAAACGTTCTGTCGATATTTCTAGAGTGTAATTTACGTCTCTTTTCACAAGATGTACATTATAATTATTTATTTTGTCATTAAAACTTCGGATGTGGCAGTCAGTCGCATGAAATCATCCAACTCGCCACCAAATAATATCTCGTGGTTTGAAACGTGGCTGGGAATGCGGGTAGCCTAGGACCCAAGGGGAGAAGACGCAACTGTATTGGCAGAGCTACCGATAGCGGACGATTTAGTTTAGGTAGTCACCGCAAAATTTGAAAGCGCTCGGCCCTGCTTCCGACTCTTAATCTAGGCCCTGTGAACAAGAACATAAAGCAAGTAGGCTTGCCTGCAGGCTAGGGCCTAGGCAAACACAAGCCTAGGCCTAGTGCCCACCTTATTAGATATTTATCCGTGGCTTGTTAATCTAGGCCCTGTGAACAAGAACACAAAGCAAGTAGGCTTGCCTGCAGGCTAGGGCAAACACAGGCCTAGACCTATAGTGCAAGGCATAATACTTTTAGTCAACTGTCATTTAAGCCTACTACCTAGGCTACAGTAGTGGTTGTAAAAAACTCACATAGTCTGAGGTCTGTACAGACATGGCCACTCTCTGTAGCTATTTACATGTGTCAGTGGCCTTTGCCTACGATGTAGCCCCGGTCTATTATCAACTGTCTACTCTAGTTCTAAATAAACTGAAACAGTGAGACAGCACAAATGCAGGCTAGCATGGCTTGTTTGATGTAACTGTTAGTGATGACTGATGAGGTTCAAGATGCTAACACCAGGTGGCAGATTTTGACAAGATCTTGTTTATATCTTGTTTCTAACCAAGTTCTTGCCAAGATCTTAACAAGAAAATTCTTGGCAAGATCTTGGCAAGAAAGAAACAAGATCTTATTTCAATGCAAGATCTTGGCAAGATCTTGACAAGATCTTACTTAACACAAGTTCTTGGCAAGATCTTGGCAAGATCTTACTTAATACAAGTTCTTGTCAAGATCTTGCAAGATCTTACAAGATCTTGACAAGAATTTTCACCAGGGAATACAAAAATGAATGTTTTAGATGCAATATTTAATTCTTAGCTAGGCCTATGCATTTTTTTATTGCTTCAACACACCTTTGTGTCTGGACTGAGTAGGCTACAAGGGAAAATAATTTTATGAAATAACTTTTGATGAACGATTTTTTTCGTTTTCCGGTTCAAAACTCATTTTTGTACCATGTGACAAAAATCGTACATCGAACATTATTTCAGAAAATTATTTTCCCTTATACTCAGTCCAGAGATAAAGGTGTGTTGAAACAGTAAAAAAGAAAATCATAGTTCAAAACTAAATATTGCATTTAAAACATTCATTTTCGTATTGACCCAAAATTTGCATATAATGGCCAAAATAGAGCTTTTGTCCTTTTCAAAAAAAAAAAAAAAAAAAATTTCTTCTTTTTTATTTGAGTTCATCTTCATCCAGCCAACTTTCAGCCATTTGCCTTTGCCTTTCAATATATCAGTAAAAGTGCTCTGGAATAGCCTTAATAGTCTGGCGTGGGTGTGAATTAATTGGGTGCACTTTTATATAGAGGTCCAAATTTTTTATACGTGTACTCCCCCCCAAATAGGCATTTTTAGTAGCCCGGGGACCCCATTCGGTCTCGCCATTAATTTAGCTATGGGGGCCAAAGTGTAATAAGAATACCACATTTCGGGGGAATTGGCATGTGGCACCATTTTTCCATTAAATCGACCATGGGAAACTCAAAATATGGCATCAGAATTAGATATTTTGAATTTCGAGGCATGCAAATTTTATAACATTTTAAAGGCAATTTTGTAAATAAATTCACTGGTTTCTACAAACACCCGATTGACTGAATACTTGTTAGAGACCATATATTTTTTATGCGTGTACAAGACACACCAATAGTCATTTTGAGACCGGGAACCATTCGATCTTAATCTATTTACCTATGGCAGCCTCTTTAAAGATGGCGCCAAAGTGTAAAAGACTACACATTTCGGAGGAATCTTAACATGTGGCCCACCACTTTCCATTAAATCGACCTGGAAATAAAAATAGGCATCAGGATTAGTATTTTTGTAAATTTCGAGGCGTAAATTGCAAATTCTCCACATTTTTAAGGCAATTTTGTTACAAATTTCACTGGTTTCTACGACAGCCGAGTTGACTGTATAATAACATTTTATAGAAACCATATATTTTTTATGCGTGTCTAGACACCCCAATATTTCGTTTTTGACCTGGAGCCCATTCGACTCTCAATCCATTTACTTATGGCGTCCATCTTTAAAGATGGTGTCTATAGTGTAATAAGGGCTACCACATTTTGACAGAATTTTGCATGTGGCACCATTTTTCCCCCTAAAATCGACCAAGGAGAACTCAAATATGGCAGTAGAATTATTTTTCCGTGGATTTCCAGGCTTTAATTTTTAAATTTTACACATTTTAAGGCAATTTTGTTACAAAATTTCACTGTTCCATCTAAAGATGGCCGCCATAGGTAAATGGATTGGAGAAAAAATGGACTCCAAAAACTAAAAATGACTATTTGGGTGTCTAGTACAAGCATAAAATATTTTGACCTCTTTTAGGCCTACACGTTGTAACAGTCAATTCGGCTATCGTAGGAACTTGTGGTTATTTTGTAAAAAAAAATTGCCATAAAATGTTTAAATTTGAAATTTACGGCCTCGAAATCCACGAAATCCTAATTATACTGCCATATTTGAGTTCATGATGGTCATTTAATACCAAAAATGGTGTCACAGGCCAAGATTCCGTCAAAAAGGGGGGAGTCTTATTTACACTACACGACGCCATCTTTAAAGATGGCTGCCATAGGTAAATAGATTAAGAGTCGAATGGGTTCCACTTCCCGGTCTCAAACTGACTATTGGCGTGTCTAGTACACGCATAAAAATATATGGTTTCTATACACGTTATTACAGTCAACTCGGCTGTTGTAGAAACCAGTGAAATTTTTGTAACAAAATTGCCTAAAAAAGTATAAAATTGCATTTTAAGGCTCGAAATTCACAAAATTCTAATTCTAATGCCATTTCTGAGTTTCCCATGGTCGATTTAATTGAAAAGTGGTGCCAACATGCCAAGATTCCTCCGAAATGTGGTAGTTTATTACACTTTGGCGCCATCTTTAAAGAGGCCGCCATAGCTAAATAAATGGAGAGGGCGAATGGGGTCCCCGGTCTAAAAAATGATATTTGGGGGTGAAGTACACGCATAAAAAAATTTGGACCTCTATACAAAAGTGCACAATTGGGGGACTAATGGTGTAACATGGAAGTCTGACTATAAGACTGTTGCTAAGCTCGAGAAAACCAGGCTTTGACACAGAACGCAGAGGTAAATTCAGGATCACTTGGAAGCTCTATCATTTGTCCTATCGGGTTGTGGTTTGCACCAAAATGTTAAGTAAGAAAGTGAAATAGTTGATATCAAGGCACATTTTCCAAATACTGCTCACTTTTCTTAATAACTGACCGTAAATATGACACCAAACAGTTAATTTGTAGTAATTTCCCAATTTTGTGTAAGAGACAATTATTTGAAATTTCAAAATCGGCTTTGTTAGAGACACGCGCTCATCCTTTGTGAACAGCCTCCCAAAAATGCAGATTTTATGGATGAAAGTTAAAGGTCAAAAAGTGGTAGGGCCTACGTTCTGTATGTGAAATTAGCTGGATTTGACGATCGAGTGTTTTTTAAATGGGCATTTAACATTGTAAATAAAGTTGGCCCGAGCTTGGCAAACAGTCTTAATTGTTGCAATTATCCTTGTTACCTTTTCCACATTTAGGCTAGGTACCTTGATTTTATCTCCTCTACCATCCCTTATTTCTCTTTCATTTATGTCCTTCTCCTTAAATACTGCTGCATAGTACTTATTTAGAGCCTCTGCGTTTTCTTTATTATCCACTATTAGTTTGCCATTTTCCCCCTTGAGTACGGGAATTTTGGAATTTTGCCTCTTGAACCCCTCTTCCTCCTTACATAGGCCTAACTGTACATCCTATTCCAGCTTTCCTGTTTATCTTCCTCACTAGGTGTTGGGACACGTCACCAACTACGTGTATGCAATAGAATTCCAAAAGAGGGGATTGCCGCACGCCCACATTGTGCATTGCCCCTAATAGCACCATTCTTAGCAGTTAGCCCACTCTTGTCCAGTCCCATTTGCTTGTTGTACCCACAATTTTCCCTTCCTTCCTTAGTATATCGCTCCACCTCCATGCCGGAGGGCCCATCTCCCTCATACGTAGGCCTCATGTTAGAAATAGGCCTCACGTTGGCTTCCCCATTACCGTCCCCTACCCCAGTAGTCAACATCTCCATCTCCATCATTTACTCCTTTCTTTACATTTCCATCTTCCTTCCTTGTCAAATCCTCCTTCCTTTCCTAATGAGATCTAGTATCCTTTTCCTCTCTTCTATCTCTCTTACCAGCCTATCCTCAACCTCTCTAAGCCAGTTACATGTATCCCCTTCCTGTCTCTCTCCTGCATATCTTTACCCTATATTTCTCCACTTCCCGCTGAAGCCTTATCAATGTCCTTTTCCATCTCCTTCATTTTTTGTCCTTGTCTTTCTGGTTCCGAGTCTTCACTATGTCACACTCACATCTTTGCCTATCATTGCCAGTGCCCCCATCTCCCATTGTTTCCACTTTACCTGTCCAGGTACCCCTGTTCGTCAAATTTCCCCTTTCATTGTCAGTCTTATTCCCTTCCTTGTCCTTCATATTCCCCTCATTGTCCGTCTTTTTCCCCTTCATTGTCCATCCTGCCCCCCTGCTCCAAACGCTCCTTACTGTCAATCCCCTCCGCCCCTTACCCCCGTCTGGGCCGGGGTAGAATTGGCCCAGAGCATGGCTCTGCTAATCGTAAAAGGCGATTCAAGAGAAAAAGTCCACCTTGCAAACATCAGCTAGTAAGAAGGGTAGTATATTTTTCCCCGAATCTAGAGGCAAGCTCTGGCAATCGTCGCCGGGGACCTTGCCCCCCTTCCCTTGACGACCCCCCGGCGACGATGACAAAGACAATGACACCACGACCCAAAGAAAAGACAATGACGACCGCGACGTAGAAACCCCCCTTCCTCCCCTTTCCCGTGGCTGGTTCTGACCGCATGGGGCCCTTCTTCTCCCCCCCCCCCCCTAGGTTGAGTGGTGCATTATGACCTAACGGTTTGGGCGCGTCCTTAATCCAAATAAACCAACCCTTGTCCTGTTATTTTTCCCATTTCCCCATGCACCCTTACATGTCCATTTGAGCTTTCCTCTACCAGTCTCCTCATATTCCCTATGCTTAATTTCCATCATTTTGTAGACCTCTTTGGGGGAATCCCAGTGCTCTTGGGTGAAACCACCCTAAGCATACATCACAATCAATACCCTTTGATTTCACTGTACTACCACACACTTTGCAGGGAATTTTTTTTTTCTGGATCTAGATTCCTACGTCTCATCTTTTTCTCTTTATTATCTTTTTTAGTTCAGCTACCGTAGTCTCTTTTAGGTCTAGCTAGATCCCCATCTTCTAGCTAACCTCAGTCTGCTAGGTCTCCGATATAGGCCCTAGGCTAAAACTTCAACTAAACCTCTGGAGGGTCTATGTAGTGTCTAGGATGGTCTATGATTAGGAATATAATAATTCGAGACTAGGTCTAGGATGCTTTGTACTCAGCGTCCTCCATGATGCGAATGACGCCCTTAATTCCGCCTTCTTTACGATACAGAACACACACACAAATAATAAGCACATTATAACAGGCGGTGGCTTGAACTTGTACAGATTACATGGATGCCAACCGACCAAACATAACATTCCTTCTTCATAATGACAAAAAAAAGAACAATGACTGACTTGAGTCACAAAAGTTTAAAAAGAAAAGAAATAAGAAACAAGATGGCTTTTTAGTAATAATAACATAAGTATAATTGTAAAATTGCAGTTTTCATGAGAAATAATATTTCCATTGCGCTAAAGTTTCACACGAATATATTAATTTATGAAATTAAGGTTCTGTGAAAAAATCATTACAATCGGATGAAGCATGTAGGTGTTTTATAAGTCGAAGAAATTTAAAAATAAAAAAAAATAAAAAAATTGCAATTATCACGAGAAATAATTTTTCGATGCGCTCAAATTTCAGACGAATAGGCCTATATAAATTCATGAAATTAAGTTTCTGTGAAAAAATCATTACAATCGGATAAAGCATGTAGGTGTTAAGCCAAAGAAATTTTAAAAATCGAAAAAAATTGAAAAATTGCGATTTTAATGAGAAATTATTTTTTGATTAGGCGAAAATTTCCCACGAATAGGCCTATATCAATTCATAAAATTAAGGTTCTGTGAAAAAATCATTACAATCGGATAAAGCATATATTGGTGTTATAAGTCGAAGAAATTTTTTAATAATAAAATAAAATCGTAAAATTGCGATTTTCATGAGAAATAATTTTCCGATTGCGCTCAAAAACGTGGCAGTTTTTAGTTCAGAGATTTCGAAGGCCTTCATAAAATTTCATCGCAATCAGAGTATCGGTTTAGCCGGAATCAAGTTAACAGACGGACAAAAATACAAAAAAAAACATTCCGGAATTTTTTCTCCAGTGTAGGCCTAGTGAAATGGAATCTTCGCTTTGCCCGATCCAATAATTGGATGAGCGTAGCAAGCGAAGCGAAGATTCCATTTCACTTCACAGGAGAAAAAAAAAAACAGAAAGTTTTTTCTTTTCTTTTTGTATTTTTGTCTCTGTTAACAGGATTCCGGCTAAACCTATACTCCAATTGCCTTTGAAATCTCTGAACTTAGAACTGCCACTTTTTTGAGCGCAATCAAAAAATAATTTCTCATTTAAATCGCAATTTTCTGTTGTTGTTTTTTTTTTTTTTTAATTTCTTTGTTTTATAACATCTAGCCTACATGCTTTATCCGATTGTAATGATTTTTCACAGAACCTTAATTTTATGAATTAATATATTCGTGTGAAATTTGAGCGCAGTCAAAAAATGTTTTCTTATGACTAGGAAGCTTCGCAAACGCTTTTTCAGGCGTGTTGTTGGATGAGCGTAATTGTTTAAAAACGAAAAAAAATGTAAAATTGCGATTTTCATAAGAAATAATTATTTCTCGATTTGGATAGTCGGGAAACACTCCCGTAGGTGGAATTGTTAATATTAAATACAATCCAAAAAATAAAAAACCCCGATCGTGATGGATTTTTTAATTTCTGGATTGTATTTAATATTAAGAAATAATTATTCGATTAGGTACGCTAAAATTTCACGTGAATATATTAAATCATAAATTTAAGGTTCTGTGAAAAAATTATTACAATCTGATAAAAGTATAGGCCTATAGATGTTATACTTGTCGAAGAAATTTAAAAAATAAAAAATAAATCTTAAAATTGCCATTATCATGAGAAATAATTTTTTGATTGCGCTCTAATTTCACACGAATATATTAATTCATAAAATTAAGGTTCTGTAAAAAAATCACGACAATCGGATAAAGCATGTAGGCCTAGGCCCTAGGTGTTATAAGTCAAGGAAATTTAAAAAATAAAAAAAAAAAATTGTAAAATTGCGATTTTCATAAGAAATAATTTTTCGATTGCGCTCAAAAACGTGGCAGTTCTAAGTTCAGAGATTTTGAAGGTCTCCAGAAAATTTCATCGCAATTGGAGTATCGGTTTAGCCGGAATCGTGCTAACAGACAGACAAAAATACAGAAAGAAAGGAAAAAAAAATCCGGATTTTGTTTTTCCAGTGAAGTGAAATGGAATCTTCGCTACGCTCATCCAAAAATCGCAATTTTATGATTTTTTCAATTTTTAAAACATTTCTTCTACTTATAACACCTACATGCATTATCCGATAGTAATGATTTTTTCACCGAACCTTAATTTTATGAATTCATATATTGGGGTGAAATTTTAGCGCAATCGAAAAATTATTTCTTGTGAAAATCGCAATTTTATGCTTTTTATACATAGTAGAATTTGTGTATGATCGTCTAAAAGCATCCTATCAATTTGCTATGTAAGCTAGAATCACTCGCAATATGTCTTAACTTGGTAATTTGTTCTCGATCTCTGCCATTCTGTTGCAATCAGCTGGTCTCTTTGTCCACAATCGCCGCCCGTACGCGGCTGGCGGTATAGCACAGGTACAAACACATTTTGTTTTGTCTGGACAGTTGGCACGTACGATTTGAGCGGTGAACTGTGTACTTGTGCTTGCGATATTCATTGTTGACGTTCTGTTTGCGTTTTGAATTTTGTATTGCTAGGCTTATATCTTATATCCTTGACATCATTAGGTACTAAAAGTATTAAACAAATTATAGCCTACGCATAATTCACAACACTAATTTCTGTCAGTTGATCCTGTGTTCTATACTTCAATTTTTTTTTTCAAATTCCAAAGTTCTTTAGTTCAGTGAAATGGATGGTTGCAATAAAAAATGTGGTGTCCCCATTCCTATTAACCTCTAGAGTAGAACTGGGCGGAGTTTAGACGTACATTTTAAATGGTCCTAAAATCAATGCTTTCTTTGTGGATCATCACCTACGTGCTGTGGGTAGGCATGGGTGAGAGACATGTTACTTTATAGTCCTATAGTTTATAATTATGGTAATAACCTTGTTTCAGAAATTTGCCATGTGGAATTACACCATCTCTTAGTCAGCTCTCACAAGCAACAGCAGATACATAAGCCCTTGAACTAGAAGTAACTATTAAGTTTGGTCACGGTACGTATTCCAGAGACCATGTACAAAAACTATGATTACTATCAAGAAGCCCTTGAC
>JAMZAV010009572.1:0-21007 GCA_024449915.1 Sweltsa coloradensis | reverse complement strand
AAAAAAACCAAAAAGGGGGGCTTCCCCTTTTTTACCCTAAAACCCTTTTTTGGCCCCCCTTTGGTTTGGAAGGGGTTTTCCTTTTTTTTCCCGATCATCTCACCGATAGCTCACTAAAATCTCAGCTCTTCTGCATTGCAGTGCACACTACAGAGGTAATAACGCCAACGGCAAAAATTTTAAAAAAGTTTAACAACATTCTCCCTGCACAAATTTTGTTCCAAAGAAAAACAGAAATTGACTTATCTTGTATTCACATATTACTTTTTTTCATATATTCCCACTCAATAAGAAAAAAGAAATTTTAAATCTCGGAGAAACTTTTTGTGTAGATGTATTCAAATGTAAAGTTATTGAATGTGGGCCTATTTTTGCGTATATTTACTTTTAATTTTATTTTCATAGATATTGTTTTCTTTTAAAAAAACTGTTAAAAGCACTACGGGGCGAACCAAATATCGAGAAAAGCTACTTAATCAATAGAGTTCTAAGAGAACAAGAACTCTTATGACCCTTAAATTCTTTTTTAGTGGTGCGGAGACACAATACTTCCCCCGTTTAAAACAAGCTACCCCCCGCCCCCAGCCCCCAAAGGGGTCGCCAAAACCCATTTTTGTTGAAGAAAAAATAATATTATATCGTAGCCCATATTTTTATAACTCATGGGGGAGACTTTTGACACACGCTCAGAGGGACGTTTTGCTAAATTTTAATATCTTTTTTTTGTTGAATATTTTGAATATATGATATTATTTTAGTGCTATTTTTTTTTAAAACTCATTCCACATGTTTCATCCCCGTTTTTATAAAATTCTATCTTGAAGTTTTTTTTAGCTGGTGATTTAATCATATGAACTTTTTGTTGATATTATGTTTTATCAACTTTTACAAAGAAACCCGGAAACCCATCGGAAAAGCATAAAAAAAAAGAAATAATTTACCTTGTGCCAAAAAGTAGTATTTAAATACTTAAAAAGTGAGCATCTAGAAATAAATGTTTTTATTAAATGAAATAAACTTTTTTAACACAAATAGTTAGTGTAACGAAGTATGTGGGTTTCCTTTTAATTAAAACTGTACATGGGGCATTTATGCCCTCTTCAGGTGTGCTAGAGGGAAAGGAAGGGATGTCCGAGGGGTGTTTAAGAGGGGTCAAACCCATTCCCCTGCATTCGCAAAACTAAAAAGTATTGCTCCGTTTGCCTTTAGGTTTCAGCTCGCTGCCGCTCTTCTCACCGTCTGTTCCCAACGGAGGAATGAATGATTCCCAAAAACGAGACGCCCCGTTTTCTTTTTACCTGTTAATAAAAAGTTTATTACAATACGCACCTACGCAAAACTTGGCCTTTTGCATAGGGAACAAAAGAAAGGGAAACACATGCAACACAGCACAATACAACCGCGTAGGAAATTAAATTGCGAAAAAATGCTCAGATCCGGCCTAGGCTTCGTTTATAAAACGGCTGGGGGGCCCTTTTGCTCTATGTAAATCCACACTGTAAATCCCCGTGCTAGTCTTAAACTTGTTCTGCTAGAAAACGTTCGAATTCATTTCATCACGTGTTACAAACTGAAAACATAACTTCGCATTTTTTTTTTTAAAAACATAAAAAATAAAAAATCGGCGTTTGTAGGATAATTTTTTTTGGGGTAACGTTATTACATGGAATTGTAATTCGACATAAATTTAAAGAGCAAACCCAAATAACAATCTTAAGACGTGCTGCTATTGTGTATAATTTAGATTCATTATACTTTTGAGACGGATAATTGAGGGTTTAAAAAACAGCCCCAATCTTGTTTTTTTGGTTTTTGGTAAAGCGATTCCAAAGCTACAGAAATTTTTTAGGGGGTTTCCAAATGCCAGGCCAGCCAAGCGCGAACCTCGCTAAAACGTAAAACCAAATTGTTAATTATATTTTTGGGGTTTTAAAATTATGCCGAGATCTGCTATAACCCTCACGGAGAGTAATTTCGGAAAAAACTCTGACATGAACTAATTGGTTTTTTTTGTGTTTGTTGCAGCGGTGTTCCCATGGAGACCCCGACGGCGGGCCCTGTGCCACCCCCGGAGCCCCCTTTCCCCTCCCACGCTCCCCCATCCTCGCAACTCCCACACACCGCACCCCCCACGGGGAGTTTCCCATTTTATCGGAAACAAAGACTTGTGTTACAAAAAATCCAGCTTTCCAAAGCTAGAAGTCCCCGTGCCCCCCCGGCAGCCCTTTCCGTCCCCACGTCCGCCCTCCGTCGCAACTCCCACACACCGCCCCGCCACGGTGAGTTCCGATTATTCGAGAAAAAAGGACTTGTGTTCAAAAAATCCATGCTTCCCTGCTCGAAGTCCTGGCACCCCCGCAGCCCCTTGCCGTCCCCCCGCTCCGCCATCCGTGCAACTCCCAACAAAACCCCAAACCCCCAGGTGAGTTCCCATTATATCGAGAAAAAAGACTGTGTTACAAACAAACCATGTTCCAAAGCTAGAAGTCCCTTTTTCCACCCCCGGCGCCCCCTTCCGTCCCCCCGCTCCCCAGTCCGTCGCAACTCCACCACCGCACCCCCCCCGGTGAGTTTTGATTATATCGAGAAACAAAAAACTTGTGTTACAAACATCCCTCTTCAAAGCTAGAAGTCCCCTTTGCCACCCCGGCAGCCCCCTTGCCGTCCCCACGCTCCGCCAGTCCTTCGCAACCCCCACACACCGCACCCCCCACGGTGAGTCCGATTATATCGAGAAACCAACATTTGTGTACAAACAACCATGCTTCCAATGCAGAAGTCCTGTCCACCCCGGCAGCCCCTTGCCGTCCCCACGCTCAAGTCCCGTCGCAACTCCACACAGCCACCCGCCCAGGGTGATTTCCGATAATATCGAAAAACCCAGGATTGTGTTAAAACATCCAGGCCAATCTAGAAGTCCTGTGCCCCCCCCGCAGCCCTTGCCGCCCCCCAACGCCCCCGCCAGTCCGTCGAACTCCACCACCGCACCCGCCAGGGTGTTCCGATATATCGAAAACAGGACTTGTGTTACAAAATCCATTTTTCCATGCTAAAAGTCCCTGTGCCCCCCCCGGCACCCCCTTTCCCGTCCCCACGCTCCGCCAGTCCCGTCGCAACTCCCACACACCGCACCCGCCACGGTAGTTCCAATATAGGGGAAACAAAGATTTGTTTTTACAAACAATCCATGTTTTCCAATGCTAGAAGTCCCTGTGCCACCCCCGGCAGCCCCTTGCCGCCCCACGCTCCGCCAGTCCCCCGCAACTCCCACACACCGCCCCTGCCCGGTATTTCGATTAAAATGAAAACAAGACTTGTGTTAAAAACATCCATGTTTCCCAAATGCTAGAAGTCCCTGTGCCACCCCCGCAGCCCCTGCCGTCCCCCCCTCCGCCAGCCCCGTCGCAACTCCCACACACCGGCAACCCGCCACGGTGAGTTCCGATTATTCAGAAACGGGACTTGTGTTACAACAATCCATGCTTCCATGCAGAATCCCGTGCCAACCCCCGCGCCCTTGCCGTCCCACGCTTCCGCAGTCCGTCGCAACTCCCACACACCGCACCGCCAGGGTGAGTTCCGTTAACGAGAAACAAGATTTGTGTTACAAACCCATCCATGCTTCCAATGCTAGAGTCCTGTGCCACCCCGGCACCCCTTGCCGTCCCACGTCCGAAAGTCCGTCAAAAAACTCCCCACACAAACGCGCACCCGCCACGGGAGTTCCGTTATATCGAGAAACAGGACTTGTTTACAAACAATCCATCTTCCAATGCTAGAAGTCCCTGTGCCACCCCGCAGCCCTCCCGTCCCACGCTCCGCCAGTCCGTCGCAACCCCCCACCCACCGCCCCCGCCCACGGTGAGTTCCGATTATATCGGAAACAAGGATTGTGTTACAAACAATTCCCTTCCAATGCTAAAGTCCCTGTGCCCCCCCCCGGGCCCACCCCTTGCCGTCCCCACGCTCCGCCAGTCCGTTCGCAATCCACACACGACCCCCCCGGTGAGTTCCGATATATCGAGAACAGGACTTGTGTACAAAAATCCATGTTTCCCCCCCCCCCTGCTAAATCCCTGTGCCACCCCGGCAGCCCTTGCGTCCCCACGCTCCCGCCAGCCCCGCGCAACTCCCACACACCGCAACCGCAGGTGAGTTCCGATTATACGAGAAACAAGGACTTGTGTTACAACATCTATGCTTCCATGCTAAAGCCCCTGTCCACCCCCGGCAGCCCCTTGCCGTCCCACGCTCCGCCAGTCCGTCGCAACTCCCACACACCGCACCCGCCACGGTGAGTTCCGATTATATCGAGAAACAAGGACTTGTGTTACAAACAATCCATGCTTCCAATGCTAGAAGTCCTGCGTTCGATTCCCGCTTTACGTAGAAGTATTCTTAACTTCTTGAATGGACAGCTCCATCAGTTTGATTTTGAGGGTTCATGGGAAGGTAAAAGGTGAATTAACAGACTTCTCAGCAACGAAGTACACTTAGATTCTGATTTTATAAGTTGTTCCCTGGTGGTGAGTATTGGCCAAATAACGAGCATTGAATTAAATTACCGATTTCTGATTGGGCATTATCGCGCGTTGGTGTCATCGACCTCGATATAATATATTTTCGAACTGCATGTACTTTATCTTAGACGTTTACACATATCTACATTCCGGTTGTTAGATTTTTGGTGTCATATTGAAAAACTACCTGCGACGCTTTTCCGCAATGAAATTTGATGTCTTCTCCCACGTCGTCTATTTATAAAACAATGGTTCACTTTTTTCAAAAAGAAAGTTTAGTTTTAAATATCATTCAAGAGGTAAATATATAATTGATGCAAATAATTTACGTTAGTCTATTAATTAAACAACAAGGTGATTATGAAATAAAAGTATTTCAATATTTTCTGGTTTTTTTTTAATACGTATGAAAGTGATAGTTTTCCATGGCATGTTCTTGTTTTTCCCAAAATTTAATGTTGATAATTCAAAATAAAAAATTAATAATTATTAATTAATTAATTTAAAATAAATAAATAAATAAATATAAAGAACCATTGAGTATTTCTATGCTCAATGGCGCACAATATTAGTGCAAAGAATATTTCCTATGTGGTAAAGGGACATAACTTAGAAAAGGCAAATTTTGCTTTTTTACTCTATAGACTAATCAGCAAACATGATTTCGGAAACCTACTTTTCGCAATTTACTAAAATAAAGTTTGGGTTTATGGCTATCAAAAATTACTTCACAATCAATTCTTACTTTTTATTGACTTTTTATAGACTATTTTGTCCAATTCTAAATGATTTTATTTTATTATTTTCAACCGTTTACATTAAAAAGTAAGATACCACCATTGATGTATGAAGAGAGAAAAAAATAGAATATATTTGCTCAAATTTGAAATGAACATGTTTAAATTTTAATGTGAAAATGCAAATTTTTACATCTGATTGTAGGCCTATGTCTATCAACAAGAAGTTTGACTACTTTTTTATTAATATTTTTTATTGGAGAGATTGTCACTTGTCCTATATCCACACACATTTTCTAAAGCCAAGTTGCCACACAATGTTTACAATTTCAGATGACGATGGCATTTTACAATATTCAGTTAACTATACAATTATTTGGTTATAATATTATATACGAAATGAAACAAATTTCCCCTCGTGTGCCTCTTTATAGAAAGCCTGCATGTGCTTTTCCTAATGTTTTACAGTTTTAGTCTTTTTTATTGTACAGTTTATTTACAATATTTTGTTACTTACATAAGAGTAAAAAAAAACTTAATTAGACGATGAGCGCAGCGAAACGTAGTCTTTCCTAACGCTGTACTCGAAACGGGCCTTGGCCGTGAGCAAATTTTCCAATGTTGTCTGTCTTCTGTCTGGGCTCATACGACGAATGGCCAAAGATTGAGCTGAAATTTTAACACACATCGTGACCAGGTAACTGAAAACTGCTAACAAATGAGCAATACCCTTGTGATTAAGCTCACAGAAATAAAAATGTGAAAAATTTAACTTGAATTGCAATGTTTAAAATTACCATTAGTAAAGAGAACACAGCCGTGAAGTTTGCGATCAATGAACCAAGTAATGTTTTATTATTATTTTTTTTTTCTTTTGCAGGCTTCTGTCATTCTGTAAAAAAGATGCTGGGGCCTTGCTGGTACAGGGGTACTAAATCGTTTGGCTGGTGATGATCTACAAGAAAAAGTGCGACGTATTTTTCTCGCAAAAAAACCTAAAGTTGACGTGTCTTAACTTAAAAAAATTAAAATCCCTATTATTTATACCACAATATAATTACCTAACTTAAATCCAATTATGTTCACGGTACCCCAAAACACGTGGCTCTCTCACTCGTCTAACAACGACTTTGCGTTTCCCTAGTATTGTACAAAATGCGATAACCATTATTAAAAATTAAAAACAATTCTTACAATGAAACAATGTTACAGATTCTTAAGAAATCCACTTCTCAATGGCTTCACTACATTATACGAATAATAATAAAGTATTACATTCAATAAACTAGGGCCTAATGTAAGTTACACCAATAACTAATCAACCAGATCAATTATTATTATTGTGGAAAAATGAAAATTGAACACTGTGAAAATTATTAACAGGTATATATTTTAATTCTGGTAAAAAATTGAGTCATTAAATATATGTGATTCGTCCTGTCCGAAGTGATTTAGCTGCCCCATTTTTTTTTTGTGACGTTGAAACTTTTACCAGTGCTAGGCTTCTCCAGGGATCAAAGAAAGAATTGAATCGAGCGTGGACGCCCCTATTATTTTTCATTCGCCCATACCCCACACTCCTTGCCATGTGAGTAGGCCTTTAAATCGAGTTCTGTATCTAATAATACGACACGCTATCGCGGCTATGATGCGAATGATAGGTGAGGAAGAAGGACGACGTACAAGCTCAATCAATACACACACTCACGCCTCACGGCCTTCATTCCATCACGTAGGCCTGCATTTCAGTGGCTTGCGTTTCTTTCGCATATGAAATCGTGTTATGCTAATGCTTTGGCGATGTGTGAATAATATATTATTGTATTGACAGTATCACATGACAGTTTTTTTTATGTTTTTTTTCTTCTTCTTTTCTTTTCTATCTTTTTTTCTTTTTTCTTTTCTTTTCTTTTTCTTTTCTTTCTTTTTTCTTTTCTTTTCATTCCCCACCCCTTTTTTATATATCGATTCATTCATAAATTGCATTTAATATCCTTTTTATTTGTTATCAATTTGTTGAATATTTAATGCATTGTTGTAATATTACTATTTCAAATATTTACTTAAATGTAGTTCATTGTTGTGTCTGCATCTATGTAATTAGATTTATTTAGTTGTCCTCCTTTGTAAATCAGTTTTTATAACTGAATGGATAGACGTTAAATAATAAATAAAAATACATAATAAATCGTACATTTATTTGTTGTGTTACGAAAATAGAAATAACCTCGTTGCCAATTTTGTTTTATTATCGTAATCAATTATTCTAAAATATATTTTGTCGTGTTTTACATGATACAGTGATTAATGTCCCTCTTATTAGGGTTCAAAGCTTTTTTGTACGTTAAAAGCTGTGCACATGCACATGTTGCCATATCTTGAAGAAATGCTATATTTGTCGTGGATGGGTAGTCGATAAGTCGAACCCGTTGAAATTGGTAAAACATGGTCAAATTGCAAGTCTCTCGCTTGGCAACAAACCTCAATCCATAAAATAAAAAGCCCGGTAGTTTTCTTTCAATTACGTATAAATTCTGTTTTGGTTTTAGTAAAACTGTTTTATGCGTAAGCCCACGTCATTGGATAAAAGCGCTGTCGGCTATTTGTATTCAAAACTGGCTGAAAATGGCTGTGCAGAAAAGGATCCTCTATCAACGTCTTAATAAAGAACAGACATAAAATAATACGCATATATAAGGGAAAATGAAAATCTTGTTAAAATACATAAATTAAAAGGTATTTTGAAGAGGAATTAATTAACTTTATTTAAATTCGGTTGTTTGCAATGCATCAATCCTTCCCACACTTTCAAGTTTCAAGTGCTTTCCTCAAGCAAGACAATTCGTAGACGAGTGCTCACTTGAAAAGCGGATATTGACAAGATTTGTCGTTCTCAGATTTGTTCGTTTTCAATCGTCAATTCCCCTTCACCATTTTCCCCTTGGTCTAGTAGGCCTCTTATATATCCGATAGTGCTCAGAAAGAGCCAAGCCAACGACGAACCGTTGTTTCGTTCGTTGGTCTTCTTATCATATTACTCAATTGAATAAAGGGTAGACAGGCAGTCCCAACCTAATTGCGACAATCTGAACATTTCTGCTACTCGACAAAGAAAAAATAAATGAAAAAGTATACTCCTAGGAATCCTAGACCACGACTACCCTTGCATATAATAATGTGTAATTGTATTTCTCCGTTAATAAGTAAGTAATTCCCCACACTATCAAATTAACATATGTTCTTACGTTCGCCTACAGTCAACCCGCTACGTACAGTTTGGCCATGACCAAACGCAGATCGATCGACAAGTAGGGGTCAATCAATACTCATTTCAACTATTTGAAACAAGTTTCAACTCGGAAATCATTCACGAAATTGAAAATTCCGGTTCCCGAAAATCATGTATTCCTTCTTCCCGGGTATGTCATGTCCGCTTCTGGGAGCGAATCAGGAATGTATGTATTCTCGTAGTCTATGCCGTCTCAAAGACATAACCTGAGTAGAATTTTACCCAAAATGCCAATAGCCCATCAACCCTCGGTACAAACACCACTGCACTAAAAACCCCGGTCAACAGAACCGAGTGTTAAACAGAAAGTTGGAGATTTCCCGTCGGAGACCCCCCCTTTGGGAATCTCGAGTGCTTTGTTTTGGGCTATCTTTCTTGGTACTCGGACCTAAAACAATCTCCCCACGATTGTTGTTGGGGCATTACAAGACGGAGTCTGTAAGAAGAGTTTTTTCCAAGAGACTCGCAATCCCACTGTTTTTATTGACGGGAAGACGCAATCTATTGTTGGAAAGTCGTCGGGGAATCCAAAAAAACGTCTGTTAAAGACGCTAATTTTACACGTCTGTTGGGAGTCATCTCCTGTTTTTCGGGGCGTTAGTCTGCACATGTCGATTTCACTCAATAAGTGTTGAATTTCATCCCTTTAAAATTTAATTTGTGTGCCCCCATCGTCTCGCTACATGCACGAATTTGTGCCACTTTTGTTTTTTTTCTGTCGCGGGGTTTTGCAGAAATTTTGTGTGTGGTTGTTAGGGGATAAAGGTATCCCCGTCGTATGGTATAACACTATGCTTTCGTTGTGGGGCTGCAGCTTAGCAAAAAACAGCGACGATATAAAAATTACCCAATCTCCTTTTGGACATATTTATTTCGTTCAATTCCATGCCTGACCCTTGCGGATTTAATTTCTTTTGATGGAAAACTCAATGTTCATCATCCAAGTCTGTGGAACCTGAAACACCAACCCAAAAAACGTTGACGTCAAAAAACATAAAGAACTTTGAAACTGGTTTAAATTGCGTGAAAAAACAACACTACCTATGAAAATTTTGGGTGAAAGGGGGGTTTTGGGTTTTTTTTTAAGTTAAATACGTGTTTTCAAAAATATTTTATGTTTATGTATGAAGACAACTTTAAACCCTTTTGGTTAAACCAAAACAAAGTCCCAGTTTTTTACGCCCTAGTCGAAATTTCTGTACGTGATTTATAAATCAATCAACTCGAATCCCATTTTTAATTCAGCATTTCCCCAGGTCGGGGGTCATGACCAACGATATTCTACAATACTATTGAGGGGTCGTTTTAAAGGCACATGCAAAAATTTTGTTTTAGTTTTTGCCACTATCGTCCAATTTTTCTTTTTAATTTTATCCCACTTCAGGGTTGGAAACAATTTAAACAAAAAAATTCCCCACAGATTCGAAAAGGTTTTTTGGTCCATACTAAAAGTATATTTTAAAAAGGGTTAAGTTTATGCTTTCCCCCAAAGCTTTAATAATATTGCAGAAGTGCTTTTCCACGCCTCTAAAAATTAGTTTTTTTTCAATAAAAGTATTGAAACCCTTTTTGGTTTCTGATTGAGCAATTTAAAAGGGATTTTTAAAATATTAATTTTTTTCCCCGGCCTTCAAATTGTAAAAATTTTTTTTGAAAAAATTAATTACATTTAAAAAATTATATGAACTATTTCAGCCAATATTTCATTTTATTGTGTTATGAAAATTTTATCACCACGCGTAAAAAAATAATGCTAGGTTTGTGCTTCGTTTTCCCGCGTCTTTCATGGCCAGCTGGGGGTTGATTACGAAAAGGCGATGTCCGTGTACTCTGTGTGCGGGAATCACATAAAACATGTCCCCCCCCATCGTAATTTTATTTTGGGGGAAGGGAATTTTCCTTATCGTTCTTTTGCGCTACTTTTACGGAAAATAAAAACCCGAACTCTGTCATTCAGGACGCCCACACATGCTTGTGGGAGTGGGGGAAACATTATTTTCATCAACTTTTGCGCAACAAAAAACTTGCACGTCCCGTGCAAATACCCCGCCCGAATGACAGTCTAAAGTCAAAATTTGTAGCATCTTTTGAAGGGTTTGGGTATCAAAAAAAATATCTGAGTTTCATCATGAAACCCTACGCCCACGTTTTTAAAACCCGGGGGAAAAAAACATCCCCCCATTTCTCCCTAATAAACCAGGGCGAAATTTAGACTAACCCAAATTAAAACACTCATTTCCGTGACACGTCACAAAATTTTTCAGCCCGAAACAAAAGGGCAAGCAGAAAAGGCTATTTTTAAAAAACCACACTTTTTGGGTTCCTCTCGAGGGGGACTTAACGCCCGGGGTTTTGGAGCAGATAACCGGGATACAAGGGAAAGGGTCGGGAAAACTTGGAACGTCTTGGATTTGGAGTTTTTCTTCGACGTTTTTTTTGGGAATTTGGGAAACGTGGGCGAGAACTTGGGCGAGTTTTTTGGGAACGGGGAACGGGGGCGAAAATTTTTGGAATTTGGGAAACTTGGGGGGAGAACTTGCCCCCGGGGACCTGGTCAATATCTAAAAAATTACGAATCGCGTTTAACAGGGAAAAAACAAACTTCCCTATCAAACAACAATTTTTAAAAAAATGGCTGGCTAATTTTTTTATTAGGGAAAACTTTTTATTACTGAAACTTTTTATTTTTGAAACTTTTATTTTTGGGGGAACCCCTTTTGAGAATTTGATAACATGTTTTTGAAAATTGGGAAAAATGTAACATAACTTGATTTGATTCATTAAATTGTTTTTTGAAACGGGTTTTTGGGTTAAATTTGGGTTTTAACCTTTTCGTTGTCGGTCTGTCCCACTCAAAAATTTTATTTCAGTTTTTTTAAAATTTAAACTTCAGCATTTTGGCAAGGGCCCACTGACTTGAGCTAGACCGGCGCACTCTTCAAAGGTTTGGAAATTGTTTTTCTCAACAGCTGTTTGATTTTGAGGAAAAGTAAATTTTTTTTTTGATTTGTTTTTTTTTTTTGGAAAAAATTTAAAGTAGTTTTTTATTTTTTTAATTTGTTGTCGGGCTTGTTTGGGCTATTTAGCGACTTGGCGCGCCAACTGTGGGGCTTGTTTTCTATACACTACCCGAGTTTAAATAATAAATAACTAAAAAAAAATAAAAAAAACGGGTGTTGCCAACTTTTAACCAAAAAATTTTTTTTTGAAAATTTGAAAAATTAAAACCCAAAAATGGTGTAAAGGGGACGAAAAGGGAAAGGTTTTTTGGTTTCTGAGAAGGGTTTACTAATGTAGAATTCAATTTTATTTTGGGGACAGGGCCCACCTGAGATCATGGAACTCCAGAGGCCCACAACCCATCACAAACCCAGGAAACCCATTGCTGAGTCCACTCCCCTGGGCCCTAGTTTTCCCCTTAGCCCAGGGGGAAAATCACAAGGCCTAGCGAGATTACACCCGGGACCCACCGGGGGACTACTTTTTACGGGTTAACAAAGGGCAAAACCCAAAAACACATTGAGTCTACGGAAGTAGGCCTAAAAGAAATGTTAATTTAAATTTATAAAAAACAATTTTAAAAAAGGGATATGAGGAACGTGAGGCAGGTTTTGCCAAAAAAAATGCAACTTTTGATAAAGGAATGGGGAAAGTGGGAGCGGGTTTTTTGCCAAAAAAAAATGCAACGCTCGTAGAATAAGTGAAAACCGTAGAGCAAAAATGAACGTGAATAAAAATTGAAAGCAGAAAAAGTAGGCATAGAGAGAGTTTAAAAAATAGAAACGATGTTGCAGGTGTGAGGAAAAAAATTTGGTTGGGGTTTTTTGGGAGAATGCTAGAGATTTTAAATTTTTTGGGGGTTTAATTAAAAATAAAAAAATGTTTGTCGTTGAGGTTAAACCTTAGTGTAAGTGTTCGGATAGTGAAAGTGAGGGCGAGATGGGGCTAAAAATAGGGACAGTTAGTGATGATGTTGATAATGGGAGAAACCAGTTAATAAAGTTGAATTTTTTGTGATGTAAGGAAAACGTAAGTGAAAAAGTATAAAAAAAGTTAAATTTTGAAGGGGAAGTGAGTTGAAATGTAAATCTACTAGAAGGGGACTTTGATATAAAGGGGAAGACGAAAAAACCAAAAAATGAAAGGGGAGAAGGTGAAACTTGTTTTTAAAAAATAATAAAAATAAAGGGAAGTGGAAATAAAAAAAATTTTTTAAACCCGGAATACAAAAAAATTTAGTGGGTTGACAAAAATGGAGTGGGGAACAAAACCTTTGAAAAATTTGATTTTAGTGATAGTGAGAGATGAGGGGATTGGGGCCCCATTTAAGGGTAAAAAAATTTTAAATAAAAACAAGCGAAACTTAAATTTAAAAATTTTGGTCAGGAAAATTTGGGTTTTGGAAAAAAAACAAGAGAAAAAATTAAAAATCAATGACAGAGGGTTTTTGGGAAAAATTAAAAAGCTTACGAACTATCCAAGAGGAGGGGGGTTTTTGGAAAAATAACCCTTTCAGAAAAAAATCAAAAGTTTTGAGAGAAAAAAAAAAAAAAAAAAAAGGGAAGAATTCAAAAAAATTAAATGATTAAAATGTCCCCCGGTGGGGGGGGGGGTTGGGGAAACACCCAGGTGTAAACACTAGGGTACAAAAAGCCAAAACCCCAAAACAAAAAACAAAAATTTGTTTTTTCAAAAAATTAAAAAAATATGTATTTTAAAAACTACACAAAACCTAATCAACAACATTTATAAACAAAAATTTGACTGCTACAAAAAAAAAAAATTGTGAATTTTTAAATAAAAAATTTTGAATTTTTTTTTAATGGGGACTAAAAAAAAAATAAATTTTGTTTTAAAAACCAGAATGGATAGAGAACAAAAAGTGAAAAAAAAAAAAGGGGGGGGGGAGTTTTGGGGGGTTTAAAAACCCCCAGTAAAAAAACACAGAGGCCAAAATTTAAAAATTACAAACTTTTAAAAACCTACCATTTAAAAAAATAGAAAGAGAAAGGAATAATTACTTTTTAATTTCAACCAGCTGTATATAAACCCCTTTAAACCTGCCAAAATAACAAAAAAAACAAGGGAGCATAGGGGCCCACCCTCCACAGATAGATAGCCCACTTAGCGCAAAAAAGCAAAAAAAAATTAATGATTTTACTTGGATAAGATAAACAAATCTTCACCCCCCCGGGTGGCAATGAGTACTCCTCACAAATTTTTAAAATAACCAAATTTTTAAGGGGGAACAGCTGTTAAAAAAAGTAGTTTTTAAATTGTAGTGGAAAGTTAAAAAGTTGAAATGAATTTTGGGAAAACTCTAAAATTAAATTTTTAATTTAAATTTTGACAACCCAAACCCTTATTTTAAAAAAACTAAACAAACATTTTCAAATTTAAAATAGAAACTAAAAAAAAATTTAAATTTGAGAGTTTTCATTTAAAAAAAGAAAGACTAGAGAGAATAAAACAGAAACAGATATTTGGAGTGTTAGATGATGTAGGAGGGGAATTTAAAATTTACTGATTGAAAGGTGGTCTGGGTTTAAATGTTTAATAAAATAATGGGTAGTTAATTTGAACGTAAGTGTAAATTTGGGTAAAGTTGAATTTTATGTTGGACGTAAGGGGCCCGATTTTGGGTTTTAAGTTGAATTTTTTTTGGGGGTGTTTTAGTGGTGGGTTAGGAACATTTTTGGTTAAGTTAAATTTTTATGGGGGTGTTTTATGGGGGGTTCGTTGGGGAACGGTTTTTGGGTTAATTTAAATTTTTTGGTCTAGGTGGGTGCGAATTAGAATTAAGTAAAGTTTAAAATGGAAAAAAATTTGAAATTATTAACTCGGGAGTCCAATAATCTTGGGATTTAACGTTTTTTTTTGCCCCCCAAAATGAGGGGTAGGGCAGTGAGAGATGATTTGTGAAGGAGAGATAGTGAAATGAGAGATAGTGAACTTTAAAATTTAAGTGATTTTTTTTTTTCTTTAATAAAAAATAAATTGACAACGTGGAGACCCTTTAACTATTTTTTTTAAAAACTTCTTGACTTTGGGGGGGTTGGGAAATTTTTGCAATTTTTGTTGGAACATAAACCCCCCTTTGAATTTTTAATTTTAAAATTAAAAGTAAAATTTATCGTGGAAAATGTAAAAGGAAAAAGTGGAAACCCTTTAACTTTAACTGGATGGAATATTGTGTTTTAAAAAAAAAAAAAAAATTTTGGGAAATTTTTTAAAAAATCGGATGGGAACCTCTACTTTTTGTGGATTTAATTGAAAAAATTTTTTAAATGAACTTTTTTAAAATTACAAAAAATTTTTTTTTAAAATTTTAAACTAGGATTTTACATAGGGTTTAAAAAAAAAATAATAAAAAAATTTTCTCGGTAACTCGATAATAAAATAAAAAACTTGACGTTTTCTGATTTGAACCAAACCTTCGTGGAATTTTTTAACCCGAACAATTTTAAAAATTTTTTTGAGATATTTGGGAAAAGTGAACTAAAACTTGAACTTGACTTTCCTTGGTTTTTTTTTCAACCCCTTTTATATTACCATATTTTTTTTTTTACCCCATTTTGGATTAGTAAATTTTTTAAAAAAAAATTTTTAAAATAAAAAATTTGACTTTTTGGTGTATTTGGGTAGAGCCTAACAATTTAAATTTTTTAATTTTTTTTAAACATAGGAAAAAAAGACTAGAGAGGATGGGGGGGTTTTAACCGGGGGAGTTCAAATGTTTTTCTATTTTTAATTTTTTGGGGGACTTATTTTTTACAACCCAATTTAAAAACTTTTTTTTTTAATTTTTAAAAACAAACACCTTAAAACCCGACCCAAATTTTTGTGGTTTCAAAAATAAGAAAAGGAGACCGTATTGGCTGAAAACCCAAAATTTAATCAAAACCTTTTTGTAAAAGTGCATAATTAACTTGGGTTTGTTTTCCCTCGGTAATATTAAATGAGCATTAAAATTTTTAAAACGCCTTTTTTTTAAAAAGTTTTTCCCGTATAGGTTGTTGGTTTCTTAAAATATTTTTTTTTTTTTTGGGGTTTTTAGTTTTTTAGCGATGTAATTTTTTTTTATCGAAATAAAATATTTTTTAGATATGGCTGGTGCGTTTAAAACCCGTGGGTTTAAACCCCTTTTTTGGGAGGCTGTATAGAACAGCGAGGGGGTGAGTGGGAGAGGTTTTAAAAAAAATAAAAACCAAAAGTTAAATTTTTTGACAAAGCAAACGGAACACGTTTAAGCGAAAATTTTTGGGGTCAAAATAAATTCTTCCTGGGGTAAAAAGATGGATTTTTGAAATTTTTTTTTGTCTAACGAAAACTTAGTACAAAGGGGTAAATGGGGGATACAAATTAACAGGTTTTAATTTTTTTTAAATTTTGTCCCCGGAACATAAACGAACCTAGAAATTTTTAAATTTTAAATTTTAAAGGGGAAAGCGGGCGGGTTTTCCCCTTGTAAGACCGGAAAAGTAAAATAATTACTACATATTCATTTTTTTTTTCATATTCATACCTTTGTTTTTTTATCAGCGAATTTTTTTTTGTTTTATACCTAGTTTTTAAAAAACCCCGCAATGCTGAATAATTTTTACGGTCTAAAATTTGTGACACTTAAATTTTTTGTTTTATTATTTGGAAAAAATTTTCCCCTTGTGCAAATTTAAAAATTTTAAAAAATTGATTTAAAAATTTTGACTTTTACTTTTTTCTCAATGAGAGGGAAAACTTTTTGGGACAGATACAAAAGGGTTTAAAAACCCCGCGGTTGATGGAAAAGGAAAACTGGTTAGACAAAGCTTCCCGGGTTTTTGATTTATAAATAAATTTATCCCCATAATTTAATTTTTTCGACAGCCCCGTAGCTGACCTTTTTAAAGTTTTAAAATTTTAAAATTTTTATTTTTTTTTTTGAGGGGGTTTGGGGGAGAAGGGAACATAATTAGTTTTTAGTTTAAAAGACTGTGTTTTTGTTTTATGAAAGCCCGTTATACTTTTATTTCCCCAAACCCTCCTTTTTTCTTTTTTTTGTCATATTCCCCGTTCTTTTTGGGGGTCCGGGACCTAAAAAACAATTGGGGTTTTCCCTTTTTATTTTCATTTCTTTTCCCGTTGCAATATTTTTTCTTTTATAAAAATCAATGCAAACTTGATAAAAAATGTATTCATTTTTTTTTCCCCGTAAAATTTTTTTTTTAAAAAAATATGATTGAAAACTAAAATTTATTTGGGAACCCCGTGGTAAAAAACCAATATCTTTCATTTTAAAACATAACCATGCTTGTGAATAAAATAATAATTATATAAAAATAAGGAAAATTTTAAAATTTTAAAAACTTAGTTAAGAAACCCTTCAAAATTTTCAAATACCCTTCAATTTTTTTGCCCTTTAGAGGGTTATTTTAACCTTTTGGTTTATTTTGGACAATTTTTTAAAAAATTTTTTTTAAAAATTAATTTTTTTTCCCCCCTTTTTAAAATTTTAAAAATTAAATTTTTTTTAATTTTACATTTTTAAAAAATTTTATGAAAAATTTCAGCCAATAATATTTTTATTTTTTTTTGGGTTATGACAAATTTATCAACCAAAACCCTAATAAATAATGGGCTGTTGGTTTTTTGCTTTGTATCGCGTTGTCCCTGGCCAGCTGCGGTGATTACGGTTTAAACGTGTCCCCTGTAAATCTGGGTGCAGGAAAACACATAAACGTCCCCCAGTCCCCCTAAAACTTATGTGCGGGGGAAGGGGGAAAGTTTATCGTTCACTGCGTACATTTTCGGCAAGTAACCAACCCCAACCTTTGGGCTTTTAGTGACGTCAAAACATAGCTTGGGGGAGTGGTTGGGGAAAAATTAATTTTTTATCAAAAATTTGCCCCAAAACAAAAATTGGGACGTGCGTGAAAAAATTCCCACCGAATGCCCGTCCCCCAAGCCCCACTTGTTGCAAACTTTTGAAAGGTTTTTAAACAATAAAAATATCTGAGTTTTTAACATGCCAAAATACTTTACGTTTTTTTTTTGAACCGTTGGGGCCGAAAACATACCCCCACTTCTGCCCAAAACAACCCGGGCGTAAAAGAATAAGCCCAATTTCAACCCCCAAATTTTTTCCCCTGACTAATCACAAAAACTTTAGTCCCAAACGAACGCAAGCAGAGAAGGGGTGAAAAAACCTTTTAAAAAAACACTTATTGGGCTCTTTGAGGAACTTCCCCGTCCGGGTTTTGGGCCGATCAAAACCCGGATACAAGGGAAAAGTCCCGGAAAATTGGAAAAGTCTTGGACTTGGAGATTTTCTTCGGGTCGTTTTTTGGGTTTTTTGGAAAATTGGAACGTGGGGGGAGAAAAAATTTGGGGGAGAATTTTTTGGGAAATTGGGGAACCCGGGGGGGAGAATTTGGAAATTGGAAAATTGGCGAAATTGACCCCTGGACCTGGCAATATCTAAAAAATCTACGAAAACGCGATAACACGGTTTAAAAAAAACCCTTTCCCCAAATCTACGAACGAACTTTTATAAAATGGCTGGCTAACTTTTTATTACTGAGAACTTTTTATTACTGAGAACTTTTTATTATTGAGAACTTTTATATATGGGAACTTTTGAGAATTTGATAACATGTTTTTTTGTAATTGTAAATGTAACATAACTTGATTTGATTCATTATAATTGTATTTTGAAACTGGTTTTGTTAATTTGTGTTAACCTTTCGTTGTCGTGTCTGTCCCACTCAATATTTTATTTCAGTTTTCTTAAATTAAACTTCAGCAGTTGGCAAGACTACTGACTTGAGCTAGACCGGCGCACTCTTCTAAGGTTGGTAATTGTTTTTCTCTACAGCTGTTTGACTTTGAGTGACAGTGAATTTTGTTTGATTGTTTTTCATTTTGGATAAAATAAAGTAGTTTTTTTATTTGTTTTAATTTGTTGTCGGGCCTTGTTTGGCTATTTAGCGACAGTATGGGTGGTAATTAAATTTAACATTTTTTTTTACCTATTCGTGTTATTATAATGTATACATCATGAGAGACACAAGTAAAAAACGTCGCATTTCAAGAAGTAACTAAATCAAAACCAAATGATCCTAAACTGTAATTAGAAAGCAGCAAACTAATTGCATAATATTCTGGTCCATAAGTTATAAAGATGTCGACGGGACGAGGAACACAGTTCTGTTCTATGTCCGTCTCGCCGTCGCGAAACAAGAGCAGCAACTCAACACGCAGGCTATTTCACCTGACACATCTTCCTCCTCCCCATGACGGATGACGAGGCTCAGACGCTCGCTTCGTGTTCTTCTAGATGATATAACCCTTCTAGGCTGACAAGACAAGACAGACAGCTCGCACCTTGATGGTCTTATTCGTATCTCCGACGGCGCCCTAGTAATGCTAAACATGCATCAACACAGGTCGCGTTGCGTTGGGAACTTTTCATCTTGCTCTTGTTGGTTTGAGTCTATAGTCTTGGTTGGTCTTCATCCGATTGTCTGATGATCTATTTCACTTTTTGGTCCTTACAACCAAGTTTCAATAATGATAATTGATAATATTAATATTATTCTCCTGCGAAAGTTTTGAAAAGTAGGCCAACATCTCATTTGTCATAAAGGTTTTCAACAAAATCAACATTATTTGTCTTACACAACTACTTTTTTTTAAAACTTAACCCTTGCGCGTGATGATTATAAAACTCGAATTATCAATCATATTTATAACTGAAATGAAAAGTAAATTGTAACCAACGAATAAATCAGAATTTATGAGCCATTCCTCGTTCAAAGTTAACTGGACGTGTAGCTGTGAGATGAGAGAGATGCGAGGGTTGTGAGTTATATGATAAGTTGTCTGCGTGACTTCCCCTATCGGAATCGTGAGTGTGTTGCTCTTGCCACAATCAGCTGATGATACTACATGTTTCCTACGTCATGTGTGTTGGGACAATCTCCCATCATCTACCTTGTTTCCCTCTAGTTCGTTTCACTGAAATTGTCTGGTTAACATGCATGCCAGCCAGCCCCACCAGTTTAAAACATACTCGTTTTCAAATGCTTTTTCTCTCTGCGCACTTGAACATTTTGAATAATGTAGTCAGGCTTGAATAAATTTAGCATAAACTGTCTAGCGGAGAGGCCCTGTGGTTCCCATGGTATTTTGGCCATCCCCTAAAGCAGATTATTTAGCGTGCTATGACCTGACAATAACAGCGCTTTGCCATTAGTCGTACCTTGTCCGCCCACGATGCGCGCGTCGCTCAACATTCTCGACTGCGAGGCCTAGCACGGTTACCATCTTTTCACATGTGCGTGTTGATAACTATTATTATGTACCATGTACAAATCTAAAAAGGTGTAATAAATAAATAAATATGTTAGCTTAACTTTATGAATATTTAGCCAGGGTAAGTTTTTAAAAAATAAATTGATCCTCATCATGGTTTAGATAATAAAAAAATGTAAATGTCTAAACATATCAATTGGCAAAAATATCAAATAATTGTAGAGTTTGAGTGTAGTAGTAATTGTTTACTTTGGATTGTCTTTTACAAGTTTAGAATATTGAGCAAAGATTCATATTCACATTCCTTTCACAAATAATGTTGGCATAATACATACAATCATAATAATATGTTTAAAACCCGTTTCTTGATGTAACGTTAAACACTCGAACTCGTCATTGTAATCGAATGAATCATTTTAAACACGATCGGAAAGAGCATTGAAGAAATTTTTTTTGAGGACCCGGGGCTAGAGACGAATACACGTTTCAACGCGGAGTTTGAAATAAACGTTTACAAAGTTAACTGTTTTTCTCAGTCCTACAAATTAGGTTAATAACATAGCAACGCAGAAGATGAGAACATAACCAGTTAAATCACATGCCCCAAAAGTGTGTGTAAAAGGCTAAAGCTTGTTTGTTAAATGTAATGCACTGATCTGGTGGCATTTGATTTTGCATCCACGGAAATCGCCTCTCAGGCTGTGGCTGGAGATTTAGAAAAACGTGCATTGCACTCAAAGCCTACTAAATCTAGATTTTAAATTACAAATAAATATTATATCGATAAAATAATAATTAACAATGAGGTGCACCAAAAGCCAATTTAAGTCCGCCTGAAGATTTTGAGTACCTACCTTGCACTGCACCGTACATCGTGTTTTTTTTTTTTTTTTTATGTAAAATATATAAAAAAAAAAATTTTGGGAAACTTACTTCAGTTTTGCCGGTAAGGGAAATCGAACCCCTCACTGTGGGATGACTGTATGACCCACAATGTCCGTGCGCGTGAAACTAGCCTAAAATTAATACTTTGAAACATGTAGCATTCATCATCCATCACTTTTAAGCCAACATCACACTCCCCATTATCCCCATTACCCATCCTCCTAACCCCCTCCACGCACCTAAATTACCATCACCTCAGCCACCATGTACGACCATTTTTTTTA
>JAMZAV010009571.1:0-25613 GCA_024449915.1 Sweltsa coloradensis | reverse complement strand
AAGCATAGGCCTTACCCTTTTCCGTTCTCCCACCGTCAATTTTCCCACCTGTGCCTCACTCGGCTCCTATCTCTCCCATGTTGTGTTAAGGCAGATCCACATAAAAACATACTAGGCCTAAGGTTTAACGCATAGCCCTAGGCCTAGTTAGTAGTCAGTACAAGTAGAAACGTAAGGACAAAGAATTTAGGCCAAGATAGGCCTATGTCGCTCAGCTTCCCTTTGCAGAGTGTGACCAAATACTGTGACTACATTCAATAGAGCCAGCGGTTTAGCCGAGCTCGTTTAACCGGTTCCCACTCGAACACCGAAGTTAAGCAGAATCGGGCGTGGTCATGGGTAGAGTGGGTGACCGCTCTGCCCTGAAACTCGCGTGGGCCCTATACCCTACCGCTGGTTAGAGCAGATGGAGGGTTCGAAAGCTAGTGTAACGGCTTCGTTCTCCTCGACGTCTGCTCGGCAGTCCGGGTTAGTGGAGGAACCTACTGTCTAAGTTACACCGTCCTTTCGGATGGGACGTTAAACCGTTGGTCCCCTTGATACTTTTCGAAAGGAGTAGGCTACGTGCCGGTACCGGGTTTCCCCTCCTCCCTTCTGTTCATACTTCATCCTCATCTATCACCACTCATCGTCTCGATTAGCCAAAGTGCATAAATATGAGACGTTAAGCAATATCCAATCAATACATTGAAACAGTGAAACTAGTGAAACAAGTCAACTAGACCAGGGGAACTGGATAAGGGAGATTGAAAGGAGATTACTCGGGGAAAATTTGAAGAAAGAACAAGAATGTTGGCCCTTTATTAGAAGGGAGGAAAAAGGCTATGAAGGAGAAGGGATTCAAGGACAAGGGAAATGAGACCAAGGAGGAATATGAAGTGGGCAAGGGGAAAGATAAGGGGAAAACTGAAGAGAAGCAGGATATGGAAGACATCCAAACAAGGGGGAGCTCGAGGAAGGGGAGCCGAGGAAGAGAGCAGGTGGATAATGGAGATGACAACGTTGATAACGATGAAAACGTTGAGCGGAGGGTAGAAGTGAGATCCTTGGGATAGGAAGGACAACTACGGAAATGGGTAGGTGCGACAGTAAGCATGAGGATAGATAGATAGATAAGGGTCTTTATTGTAAGGCGGGATTAAGGCTAGTGAAGCCTTATCTTCCATCCAACCTTATACTAATAATAATAATAATAATAATACATTTGATAATGAAGAGAACATTACATGATATATAAAATATTGAAATAATACATTAAATACATTATGGTAGCATTATTGCAAAGTTAAAATTTTCTAGGTGTATAGTAAGTTATGCAAATTATGAATTTTGAATCGATTTATGCAAATCTTCAATAGTTTAAGAACATTTATTCATCCATTCACACAAAAGTACAAAATTAATATAGCTTTAGACATTTTGTGCAGAAATACAGGGAGCAGGAGCAGGTGTGGTATGCATTACTCAATCATTAATTAACAAAGGCTGTAGCGGCTGATGTTTATAGTATTAATTAATTATAATTACTCAAGTAATGTTGATGTACTTTATGCTGAAAGTGTCGTAACTAATTCCGTAAACATCCCTGATGCTCGTTGTTGGGAGATGAGATAGATGCAGAGCATACGTGGGATAAATAGGAAGAGATGTGACAAAGGATCAGGAGTGATAAAGCACAAGGGGAGGTGAGCGTACCAGCGAGAGTAGAGAGAGGACCACTGAACGATAATGGGAGTAAAGACTGACACTTAAGTTAGTGGGGAAGGGATTATCATGTGACACCACCCAAGCCACTTTGAAGCCGAAGGCCCCAGCACCCATGACAAAAAGCTGAAGAACTGGGATCAAAGTAGGGGAGCCTGCAACATGGGCAGATTAGAGACAATGAGGAGAACTAGGGGTATAGCAACTGGGAGAGGAAGGGGGAGAGGTAGGGCTCTGCAAAAGACCTCAATATTAGCAATAGGGAGGCTAGGGAAGGGGTCCCTAATGCAGACGAAACAAATGGAAAAGATACGAAGAAACTGAAAACACCGGGTGAGAGGCGCAGAGGGAGGTAGAGGGTGTCTACCTGTCGAAGAAGTAGAGTGGAGAAGAGGGAGAGGGCAATGGGCATTAATGGGAAGAGGGAGGGGAAGAGGGAGGGATAGGTAAAGTAGCCGGCGAGGAGCATGACAGTGCACCGAGAGGTGGACCTGAAGGAAGGGAAGCCGGAGAGGGAGCGAGTTATAATAATATTAACAACAGCAGCAGAACAAGTAGGCCTATTTGGTACTAGGGGACTCCCTATCAAGAGGGGCGTTTCTACTTACTTGAGCGCAGGGAGCGATTAGGGTTGAGGCATATGGAGGAGTAACAATAAGGGGACTTTAGCAAAATAATCAGGTCTCTGGCAGGGAGGGAAAAAGATTCAGGGAGGTGGTTGAATCCCTGGTAGGGGACTAATGATATACGTAGGTAAGGGGTAGGAAAATACAAGGAGGAAGTGAAGAAGGAAAGATAAGGAGCCTGATAAGGGTTAGTAAAGGAAGTCGGAGGAAAGTGGAAGACGGTCAGGTAATTATGGTCTTGGGGATATTCCCGAGGAGGGATGTACCAAACCAATGGGTTATAGAGGCGATAAATGGGGGATTGCGCAGGCGGTTAGCGAAGAGTCTGGGGGCCTACTTTTATGGACAAGAAGGGGAGGTTTGGGGTAGCTAGGGGAACCTAGAAAATAGACGGAGGTCACTTGTCAAGAGAGGGGGGTTTTAAGTTGGGGGGAATTATTCTCCAGGAAGTGGAAGGGGTGGAGTGCTATAACAGGACTGAGGGGCACTTTATGAGGAAAAGAATGGAGAAGTAGACGAAAACGGAGGACAAAGGGAACAAGGGGAGCGTAGAGATAAGGAAAGTAGATAATGGAGGGCAGAATGGGAGAGAAAGAGAAAGATGAGTGCATAGGGAACAAGGGGAGCATTGAGATAAGGGAAGAATGTGGGAGAGGGAAACGACAAAGGGTAAATAGGGAACTATGGGCAGGGGGAAGCGGACATGACAGTAGGGAAGATAGGGGGTAGCAGTGCAAACTGGGGCATACACAAAATATCGGAATAATGAAGATGCATGTGATAATGGATTGAAGAGAGATGAAGAATCTTGAGAGAAATAACGGTTCCTGAATTAGTTAGTAATAATGACAAGGAAATCCATGGACTGGATAGCGGAAAAAAGTAACAACCTAGAGCCTTAAGCAGGTTAAGGAAGGAACGATACAGGGTTATTACTCATGAATGCAAGGAGTATTAATGGTTGAAGTGCAGATCGAATTATGGACATGGTTGAACTTTATGTGCGGATGTGGTGGGTGCCGTTGTGAAACTTGGTTGGACGACAGTATACTAGATGGGGAAAATTGGACATTACTGGTACAATGTATTCGAAGGGATAGGGATAGCCATGGGGGAGGTTACTGGTGGGATGCAAATTGAGGCCTTAGGGATTAGGAGGTAGCATGGAAGGAGAGTTTAAATGAGCTACATGGGAATTAAAATAATGGAAGGGAATAAGAAATTGAGGTAATGGCAGCCTACAGGCCAACAGGGAATATGATTACCGATTCAACAGCAATTGGAAGATTAGGATCAGAGGGGATAATAAAATCATCATAGAGGGGGATTTAAATATGCCCAATGTAAAGTGGGAAGGGGGAGTGGTTAACATGGAAGAAGGCACAGAGTATGGCCAAGTTAATAATAAATGAAGGATTTGAGCGATTGTAGAAGGAATCACAAAAGAAATAAGAGTTGGAGGAATCTCTGGAGGTGATTTAAGGTAAGACTACAGATGCTGGCTTGATGTGCAGTTATTAACGGTATAAGTGATCATAAGCAAGTTTTAGCAGGGTGATTGAAGGGGGCGCAGAAACAGGAATGACGAGGAGAAAAAGACTTTCGTGGAAGTACAAAAAAGGCGGATAAAGAAAGCATTAGGAATCTAAGGAGAAAAATACAAGGGTGGAGAGAAGCGAGAGCGAGTGTAGGAGGAAATGGGGGTGGTTTTGTAGAACTATGTAAGGAGGCCAGGGAAAACTGTGGTACCATACAGGGAAATAAACCTAATGATGATCCTCCTTACTACAATACTCATATTCAGGGCACTAAAGAAGAAGGGAAGGAAAGCTATTCAATAAGTATAGAAAGGAACAGGGGATGAGAAAAGGACAGAAAAATTTTAAAGAGGCTCGAGAGGAAACTGGTTAGAACTAAAAGGGAGAGATTGGAGAGAAGCATATGACTAACATGATGATGAGGACGATAATAAAAGGGGAAGCTGGAACAGGATGCATTACACTACCGTAAGGGGGAAAGAGAGGAAAAAGAGGGGGCTTACCAGTTCTAAAAGGAGGGATAATGGCACTTACTGTGGAATAATAAGGGCTAAAGCGGGAGGCTCTAATAAATAACTATGCGAGGTCTTCCAAGATAGAGATAAAACCAACAAAAAGGACTGGAGGGACAGGAGGGGAGGAGAAGAAATCTGGTGAACGTTGATAAGGTGACTAAGGTGATTGATAGCCCGCTAAAGAGAGGGAAGGCCCCGGGTAAGTGATCAGCCTCACGGGAGACTTCTCCAACTGAGCAATGGGGGACGACGGCACTTACATGTGTAAAATAATTGAGGCTTCACTGAGAAAGGGAGTGCATGACAGCTGGAGAGGGCTATTGTGATACCTGTCACAAAGGGGGGGGAAACTAGGAAACGATAGACAATATCTTTGACAAGCAGTGGGGTAGAAAATCATGGAAAGGGTAGTTGGGGAATTATATAAGGGATTATAAGGAGGAAAAAAAATGCGAATGCAAGCCAACATGATTAGGAAGGGATACTCATGCGAGACACAGCTCAGGGATGGTTAATGACATGGAGCTCACTTGATAAAGGCGGAAATAGTGGACGCAGTTTCATTGACTTCGAAAAAGCGTTTTGACAAGTTTCCACATGATAAACTAATAGGGAAGCTGGAGGGGGTAATAAGATGACCGATGGGAAACAGATGGGTCAAGGGAATTTCTTAATGACAGAAGAACAGGGGTGAAGGTGGGCGGTGGACCTATCAGACGAGGTGGAAGTACATCAGGGGTGCCCCAGGGGAGTGTGCGGGCAGTCTCTCGTTTGCAATATACATTATGACATAGCAGAACAGAATGGGAGCGAAGGTAAGGCTTTTGCAGATGATTGCGTATCTACAGAATAATCAAGTAGAGTAGGGGAGTAGATGACCGAAACAGGACTTGATAGGCTTGGTGAATGGTAGTGGGGAATAAGTATGAAGCCTAAACGAAACAAATGCAAAGGATAAGGATTACAAGGAAGAGGAAGGTACAAGGTTAGGGATGGTACTCATTAATGGGGAATGATCTTGAGAAGGTGGAGGAAATTTAAGTATTCTAGGAGTATGGCTACAGAGTAAGCTAAGCTGGGAGGTCCAGGTGAATGCTACCACGAAAAAGGGTTTTAGATGTCTGAACTTGTAATGCGACATTGAAAGGAGCCAGTATGTGAATTAAAGGTCACGCTTAATAAAACGTGGTTAAGACCTGTTGTAGAGATACGCGTGGGTCTGTTAAAAAAAATTTTTTTTTTGGGGGAATCCCATTAGGAAAGGGGAATAGAGGAAAATGAAGGCAGTGCAGAAAAGAGCAGTCACAGAAGGGTCCTAAGTGCAAGGGAACAGGGAAGGGAGTGGATAAATGGGCAGCTTGATAAGGACATATGATTAGTGTTACAACCAGGTACAGGATCTAGGATGGGAAAAGCTGGAGGAATAGGAGAAGGAACGAGCAGATTAGGGAAAATGTATAGGGTGACCAGGTTCATGAAGGTTGGGGGGAAAATAAAATAGCCAACTAAGGAGGGCAAAACTATGTGCCAGAGGGATCACAAGTGGAAGTATGAGAGGGGAGCATGGGCAACAGACATCAGGCAGATTACCCTTCCTGGCTCAGAACGGTTGGTCGAATGGAATGGCGTTACCAGAGGAGTTGTGGAGGAGGGATAAACCGTTAAAGGCTTTAAAGAAACAATTGAAGCTGCTGACCGAAGGTAAAATCCTGACCAGGGTCTAGGAAACAGGCAAGACTAGATCATGCCCATGATGGTATGACGAGAGAGAGAAAGGGGAAGCTTAAGGGCAAAGAGAAGAAACTGGGCATGTAAAGGCATTAGTGCAAAGGATAGAGAATGAGTGATAAGGCAGGCCTAGAAGAAGGGATAGGCCTACCCTAGTAGAAGGGGAATGATAAGTATGAGGAACAAGAAATGAATTACAATAAGAAGGAGGAAGGAAGGAAGGAGAAATACAAACCTACACCGACTGTAGTCATTTGTAGGGTGAAGAAAACCAATACAAATACATTCAATAGCATAGGACCCGATTAGGGCGGAAGTGACGTTTTTTAAATGCCAGCTGTGGGAGAGCAGCACTGGCACGCTGGTGTTATAAATAAATAAATAATAAATTGTATTTAGAGTATCCACTCAGTTAAATATAACTGGAGGACTTTAAATCAAAGCGACCAAGCCAACCTTGTAGGCCCCGACGCAATCGACGAGTGAGCGATAACCAACCAAAGATCAATATTTTTAACTGGAAATATAGCAATCAGTAGGTCATGGGACAGTGCGAACACCCGCAAATCAATGCAGAACACAAGGCCGCCGATTCAAAGAACACTCTGAATTTGACTATGTGCTTCGTTGCTAGGACGGCTCCAAAGTCACCGTTTACAAACTCCTAAGACAAGAAGGACTAAGTCCAAATCAGAAGTTAAAAAACTTCTGACTTTGGCGGGAATCGAACCCTGAACCTTCTGCATTGGAAGCAGATACGCTAACAACAAGACCAACGATCCACACATATCATCATCACACACATCATCATTAGTTTTGAGACAATTTTTGCTAAATTACTGCAACCATTGTTACAATGAAATCAAATAGGCCTATTAATTTTTAACTTTGCCTACATGACTTGAATGTCACTGCTTTCCACGGAACAGTTTAATGGATAGTTGATGGAGATATAGGCCTTTGCTTGATAGCTGTCACATGCTTTTGTTTGTCCGAAGTAATCTGATGGTGAATCTGATGTTTGTCCGAATTTTCATTGTTGTAATGCAACAATCGATAGCAAAAAGTAGAATCGGGTCCTATGCTATTTATCACCCCTTGATAATAGAAGGATTTGACATACAGTCTGTCACAAAAGCAGCAAATTACCAGTTACCACCCACCCTGGTGTGCTGCTCTTTAAAAACTCTCACTAGCCTCCGTCAACAAGACAGAGCGCTTTAAGCTCAGTGGATCCCCAGCCACTGCTAAATTCTGGGGAATGAAAAAGGGTCTTGGTCTATTGATCAACTGGACCCTTATTCTGTTAAAATTGGACAACTTCTCATGTCAAATTTCGAAATGTGAAGGGACAAGTGCGATTCTGTTTGATTCAAAATGGCCGTCTCTATCGAAATCCTGTTAAAAAATTCGACAACTCCTCACCAAAATATATTTCCAAGTGCAAGCTGGTATTTACATGCACAAGATTGGCTATTGAAATCTAAACTGCCTTCTTTAGGCCTACGGTAGCCTACATAAAATAAATGTTCAACATTGTTTTGAAAATACTTTGCATAGGCCTCCTAGGCCTTATTTTGATTGTCAACAGGTTCATAGATAGGCCCTTATTGAAACAACAATTGATAACAATAACAAACTACATAACCACAATTTTTATTTTTACTGTGCTTCTTAAGCGCCTGTCAGACGATTGAGAAAATCGCGCGAGTTGGCTCGCGCAAGTAACTCTCTGGGAGTAGGCCTGCACTTATTTACATGGAACTCACCGCCTCCCCGTCAGACGGTGAGCCAGCGAGCGCTCGCCACGAAAAATGTCCAGCTTGTTCAACATCCTAGCGAGTCGAGGTAGCGAGAGCCTATCAGAACCCACTACCATAACACGTGACCAGTGAACACCAATAGGTGGCGTTATTGTTACCTTCATTGTCTGTCATGTGACAAGGATGGTAATAAACTCGCGCGATTTTCTAAATCGTGTGACAGCCGCTTTAGTTCCAGTCATCTGATAGGCCAATAGATTTCACAATTTGAATACAAGATTGATTTTGAATTTCTATCAGAATCGCAAACACTTAAGATCTCACCTTTCAGTGAATGAGACACTGTCGAAAAAAGTTATATGAGAAGTTAAGTTGTCGAATTTTAACAGAATAAGAGTCCAGCGTAGGCCTACTACTCTAGTTCAAAATAAACTGAAACAATGAGACAGCACAAATGTAAGCTAGGCTTGTTTGCAGCCATAATTGTGTGATGGGGTTTATGATGCTAACACCAGGTGGCAGTTAAGTTGGAAATCTTACAAGATTTTGACAAGATCTTGTTTTAAATCCAAGATCTTGACTAGGGCCTACCTTTGTCTTGTTAAATCCAAGATCTTGTCAAGACGTAGGCAAGATCTTGTTGGTTTCAAACCAAGTTCTTGACAAGATTTTTCAGCAGGGACTTTCTTACACATTAAAACAGTCTTATATGCGTTAAAACTAGGTAGGTACCGTCTTAAAACTAGCACATTTGTGTGAACGCCAGTATGTGTTTCCTATGTCCCAGCATTACGACTACCGGTAGGCTACATAGCCTACGTGTTAAACATTCAATCTTAGGCCTACATGACAAATGTTTTTATGTTGATCTGCCTTTAGTCCCACATTAGGTTTGTTTGGTTTGCTACACGAACTTACACTTTACACTAGTGTAGGCTCAAAATGTCTAAAAAGCGTTTTCGTATTAAGTGTAGTGTAAAGTGTAGCCGTTTGGTTTGACTTCGTGTAGTGTAAAGTGTAGAATTTCTACACGAGCTCTAGGAGGTCGTGTAGGGTGTAGGTGTAAAAATTTAGGCGCAACATTTGAAGAGAAACAGCTTAAAACATGATGAATGACACTTTTTTTCATTGACAATCCAATATAACCCCCTAAAATAAATTAATAGTCTATAATTACGTATTAGAAACTGATTCGAAGTATTTTTTTTTGGGGCACTATTTTTGTGATGAGGGCAAATGCGGGGGTACTCTAACCTAAATTAGGATAACACTATTAATTTTTTTCCCAAAATAGCTTTTCATCGTTCGATAGACACATTTTCTATCTTTTTGACTCATTTAGTGCCCACAGTACTGTTTTTGTTTTTTATTATTTTTTTTTTTAGTTTGACATTTCGTGTGAGCGAATCTAGTGTAGATTTAGTTTAAAAAAAACGTTTGGTTTTCCTGGGAAAAAGTGTAGGTAATTTGTTTCAAGGGTTACCCCTACATACACAGTCTACACAAAACCTAGGTAAACCAAAAAAACCTATTGATCATGTTTCAGTGAATAGACCCTATATATTTGCCCTCTAGGCCTAGGCCTATGGTAAAACATAGCATGGCCTAGGCCTAGGTTCAACTTGTAGGCCAAGGTCCAAGGCATGTAGATGTAGTCAATGGCCATAGGCCGTAGGCCCTAGTCATTATTGTAGCCTTCATTATGGCTATTGCCCATTATTCTATTCTGTGACCCATGCAAACTACTGCATTTGCCCATTATCGTTTGCCCTGGACCACAAAGTTTCTCGCCCATACAAAATGTGAAATTCACTTCCTAAATTTGATCTAAAGGTCCTTGGTGCGGTTTCTTGCCCCACCATGGACTCTGCCCCTCAACTCTGTCGGCATATGCAGTGATGCTCTGCCCCAGGTCCTTTCCCCCTAAAGTCTCCCGGGATTTGGCCTGGGGCCCAAATTTGGGTGTAAGGGAGCTTAAAAGAGGCATGGGGGTGGATTTTCGCAATGCCACTCAAATTTCAAAAATAGCCGTCCAAAGGGGCCGGTTGAAATGTACCTGTGGCTGCCGATGTACTGCAAAGCCCCGATACGGTGGGGGCCCCGTGAGTGGGTCAGGGTCCCCGAGGCGCGAAGCACTATTATTTCACACGTTCGAGTCTCGCTCCGTGGATGAGTTAAAACAGAGGGGGGGCTAGATCTGGGTGTTGGAAAAATTTTATGATCAGGAAACCCAAATGGTTTTTAATTATTGTGAATAAAAAAGTGTATAAACTTCCCGATGAAAACTGTGGAACAAACCCCCCGTAAGAATAATTATTTTCGAAACGTGATTAAGACCACAAGACATATTTGAGGTGATTGGTACATATTTTAATCTATTATTATTAAAAAATTTTTATGCTGCGTACGTGAAAAGTCCCGTTTATTGCGCTATGTACGTACAAAATATCCATAATATTAAAGGGTTTATAATAATTTAATCAGGATGATTTTTAGTAGCTGTGCAAAGCCCCCTCCAATCCCCTGCATGTCCATTGATCTGGATATAAGAATGGGAATTGAAATAGCTTCTGAAGTAAGCACTGTTTTTTTATTATTCTTTGACATATAAAATTTCAAACGATTAAAACTCGTCACTTTTTCAAATATAAGTCCTTTCCCAAAAAAAGAAAACATTTATGTATATTTACAACAATAGTACCATCATTGATTTATGCTTCCGATTTTTTTTGACGCTTTGAAGGGAAAAGGGAAAAAAAAAGTAAACCATTCTCCGGCCTTTTGATTATGACATTTTGTTCTGTGGTGGGGGCCCTAATAAAAAATTAAATATTTATTTTCGTAAAAACTTTTTCCATGATATACCTATCATTACGGAAACGAGGGAAAGGCACATAGTTTAAATTTAATAAAGTAAAAAAATAATTGTGAAAGGAGAAGGAACACAATGTTTTGTGTGTTAAAATTATAAAACGAAATGAATTTTCTTTCGAAGTATTTTTATGTTTGCTTACTTGCGATTTATATTTTTTTTCCGGGGACATTTGAAATAACCTTCACATTTTTTTCCATTAAAGAATGCATAAATAAATTTTAAAGCAACACCATTTCTCGCTAAGTCAAATACGTAACGAAGTCCTTTGATACAGAAGAACATTGCTGCCACCCTTTTTTTGTGTAAATTTATTATTACTTCCCTTTTTATAATCACATGTTTACAAAAATTATGATATTTTGATCTTTTAAAAACCTTTTGTGTAATGTTAAGTAAACTTCAATTGGGTTTTTTTCGATTTCAAAATTCCCGGGGTGATCGTTTTGCTATAATGACCCAAATGAGTGCATAGAGCTCAAAACCAAGTCCTTTGGATTATAAAAAACACGTTTTAAAATTATTACTAATGGAATCAACGTCTGACATTATTCCCTTGGCCTTACATTGACGTACTAAACATCCTCGGAAGGTGGGTTAGAAGTGCGAAAAGGTTGTTTTAAAAAATACATACTTTTAAAATGTTGAATACTCTCCCCGGGGGCATTGAAATGTGTTCTGTAGGTCACTCGAGGGGCGGGGGCAATGCAAAAGCACAAAACACGTCTCTCTTTTTGTTGGGGCCGTTTGGAAAAAATTTTTCCAGCCCCAAAAATATTTCGACATGTCCCCAGCATGTCTGACAGGGCCATTTGCGAACCCTGCATGGCTTGCTTTGAACCGAATAACCTTTTAGGGGTAGCCATGCAAAAACGCTGAGACTGATTTGGAAGGAAACGGTTGAATCCCGTCACCAGCAATCCTAGCTGAAAGTTTCACCCGGGAATTTTTGAGCCCTTTAGGCAATGCCGGGATGCAAGCCTTTTTTTAGTTTTTTTTTCTAGTGCATGCGTCAATGTTTTCACTCATTTTCTTAACAAATTGTGTAATTGCAAAATAAAACTATTTTGTACGTCTTTTTCCCAAAACTTTTGTTGGTGGAATCCGCCCGGGAGAAAAAAAACCGAATCTATAATATACCCCGTGGACCAAAAATTTTAATTTCTGTTCGTGATAAAACCCCAATGCACTTCTCCCTCACCTGATTTACTTGATCTTCTTAGGTTCGAAAGTGATTAATTAAGTGTAGGTTAGTTCACAGATCTTAAGCATACAGCTACCTTCCCCCCCGCTGCGAAAAGTACCAAAGTTTTATCATTTTAGGGTTAAACAAAATTATACAACATTTTAAACGTGTGGTGGTTTTCGTGTGTCAATACAATGGATCTACTGAAACAGCGCCCTCGAAAAAATGGTGTTCCTTTTAGAATCAACACAAAAAAATTCCAAATCTGAGCCCTACACATATTTTTTTTTATGCCATTACAAAAACTCAATTTACTGCGTGAAAAAGGTCCCCCTACTCGAGGGAAAATTTTTTAGGGAAAGTTTTATTTTTTTAAAACCCCCAAAAAAATATTAAGTTCCCAAAAAAAAAAAACCGCCTAATACAAAAATACTAATGTAACCGTTAAAACATTACCCTTTGACTACGTTTTTAAACCTTTTTTTCCCAAAGAAAATAATACACTTAATACATTATATAAGCGAGTTATAATTCAAAATACTACACCGGGGTTTGAACCCGGGACCTTAGCTGTCCGGGGTATGCTCTTACCAACTGAGCTATGCAGCCACCAAATTTAAAAAATGTCTAATTCTTGGTCTATTTTGTACATTCATTAGGACAGCTAAGGTCCCGGGTTAAAACCCGTGTGTCCTTTTTAAAATTTTTTTTCCAAATACAACATAACAAGAGTCAAGCGCTTACTTACAAAACCAAGGGTTAAAAATCGTTTTAACCCAACTCTGGGTTACAGAGACTTTGTATTTTCACTTTTTTTCGTGCTGCTCTACACACGTTATTAACAATGACAAACAACAAGAATTAGCAGATTTAAATTTGGGGGCTGCATAGCTCAGTTGGGAAAACAAGCCCGGGCAGTAAGGTCCCGGCCCCGGGGTTCAAAAATTCAAACCCCGGGGTATCACTTTTTAACTGTCTAAAGTACTAACATAACAGCGTCATAGTCGCCTATATAAACCAAGGTTAAACATCATATAAAAACCTCGACCCAAATCAAATATTATTTCACACCACACAAAAGTTGACAATTACCCTATTTTAAAAAACACGCATGTGACCAATTGTTTTTTTAAAAAATTTAACCCCACACACCTTAACACCACACCTTCTTATGGCTTATTTTTTATGGGGGGAAAAACACACTTTTTAAGTATGATAAGTAGCACAGAGTCACGAAAAATAATTGAGTGAAAAAAAAACCCGATTTTCCATTCTCGATGTGAAGAAAAGGTCGTTCAAGGGCACTGCTGTTACGAAACGAAAAACGTTCTAGCCTAGTGGGCCGCTTGGCACTGGTAATTTACGACTCGGTGGCTGTCATGGCCTGTAACAGTTGTGCAATGTTGCCCCAAAATAATAGCGGTATGGAATTTAGCGTAATTATATTTGAAAATCTTCAAATATAAATTTTTAAATAGGGAATAACTTATCAATAAAATGAGGGAAAAACGATTTTAATTTCGTTTTATTTTTGGGAAACAATTGATTTTTTAAATTCTTTTCGGGGATAATCTTTAAATTTATTTCCTTCCAGAAAGTTGAGTTAAGAGAGTTAGGAAAAGTTAAAATATTTACTTTCATAACACGTGGGTGCAAGTGAACCAAAGGCGAATTCACTCAAGCGCTTTTCTTTTGCAAAGTCCCAAAATTATTTATAGTTTTGGGGACTATGAGCTGTTATGATGTAGTCTTATCATAGACACAAATTAAAAAAGGGGCCTCCACCCGGGGGTTGCCCCCGAACCTCTGCTTCTGGGCAGATGTCTCACCCCTTTTTTTATTTTTTTCTAACTTAAAATAAAAAAAGGGTCCCGTGCCGTGGTTCAATCCCAGGTGGTAGCCCTGTTTTAATACATTATAAGATATACAATGTTTATTGAAATTGCCAAATAAAGTCGAATAAAAAAAATGTATTTCCCAAATGTTTTTTTATCATCCTGGAAAATATTTTCACCCTGTTTCAACCAATTTTTTTTCCATTAGAGATGTTTATGTTTGTACCCAAACAAAGGATTTGTTGCCATGAACCCTCCTCCTCCCCCCCCCTTCCAACTCAACTTCATATTATACATCCACGCTCAAAGGGGGAACATAAAATTTTTTACTTAATTCACTGCAGTAAACTTGAAAAACTCAGAAATGCATAAATGTAAAAACGCGCCGTGGCGGATGTATTTAAAAATTTTTCATTCTGTTGTAAATAAAAAACTAAATTGTCCCGACGGGGATCAACCCAAAAAATACTGGGCCCTGTAGCCTACATAAATAAATTGATTTTGGATGCTCCGTATCGAACAATTGACTGAAGAGTGCAAAAAACCTTGACGCCAAACATAGCAATTCATAGCGCAGAATATGCATAATGATTCAAATGGGGGTCCTGCAGTAGTTCAAAGGGAAAGTCATTTACCATCAGAAAAAATTATTAACAAAAATTTCTGACCTGTCACTCAAAGTGGTGAAAAAGCTTCGTATCGCTAGGGTTTCCCATTTCGGAGTCAAAAAAGCCCTTTTAAAAGCGCCGAAACGCTTCTAATTTCCATTGTCAGGGACACCCCTTTTTCAAAATTCTCAGATTTTTTGGAATGCTATTGAAGGGGTATATTTTTCACTGTTTTGAGTACTTTTTTAAAATGTCTTGTTACGCCTAAAAAAAATTTGCGAAAAAAGGGAAATTTTTAAAAAATTCCCCAAAAGTTAAAAAATTTTATTTAAAAAAACAAAACAATTTTGGAAAAAGACCCAACACACTTCATTACTCTTTTTCTGAGTAGAATAAAAAAAAATAGTCGATATCTCAATCGTGTCGTTAGTTACGATGGAAGTACGGAACCACTGCAACACGCCGAAATAATACAGGGTCCAGTAGAACCCTGAGGCTACTTGGGTAGTTGTAGCATAGCCCTAGGCCTACTCTCCAAGTTGGCATAGGTCAGAGGTAAACAAATCCGCTAAAAAGTTAGGGGCCAGGAAAAATAGGCACAGCCGTGGTCTGGGACAAAGCCCCAGCCGCCGGAGTTAAATTTGCCAAAGGCGAAATTTTCTTGAGTATTGCATAAGATAAGTTTGATCGCCTAAAACGCGATTTAAAGTGAATTTGTATCAACTAATAACTTGTGGAATTAGCTAGCTATTTTGACTAAAATTACATTAAAATTTCCAATTTTAAAAAAGATCTTTTCTTGAAAAGGGTTTTTTTTTACTTCTTTGTGATTTAGGGGCCAGCATGAAATTTTTACTCGCCCGGGCGAACGGACGACTGCTAATTTTTCACCCCTGGCATAGGTCCTTGTCTAGAACATTCCAACCACGCTTATTGTGCAAACTGTGGAAAACAAAATTGCGAGGATCACGCCCCCACTGAAAACAGTGGCGTACAAAACAACTCGCCATCTGACTTAGGCCTACAAACAAATTACACCCCACCTGTCGTTCGAACCCTGAACTAAAGAGCTCTTATAACTCAAGCTTGTGTGCCAAGGTTAGTTTCTTGTTCTACAGTTGGCAATTCGAGAACTAGGGCTGACATTTAAACATGTACTCCGTACCGGTACACGACTAAACGCCCCTGCTTGTTTTAATCTTCAGTAATTTGTGGCTAAATTAAACGCCCGCTTTGCCAAGACGCGCAATTGGACAGCCCGGTACTTGTTCATTATAGGGACCCCCCGAATAGAAAATTATGTTGGGGGTGGGCGTGAAGCGCATTGGGGGAGGACTTCATGCTCCCCCCACTGCGCTTTGTGCCCCCAACCCCACTAACCTACTTTTTGGGGGGGTCCCTATAAGAACAAGTACCAAACCCTAGTAGCAACAATAAAGAAATCTGAAAATATATGCTGTGCCTACGCACGCCTACCCCCTACCAGTTAAGATTGCACTCGTAGAGAATTTTCTAAAGACTACATTAACATAACACATCGTGTAGGGAGACCTAGGGGCCTACAACAATGTTGACAATTTGCATAGGCTGCTTTAACCAATAATAATTTAGGCTAGTCATGTTAAAAGGAAAATTCATAAAGTAAATGTTGGTAGGGCCACTCATATTTCAGACCTCCTACGATACCGGACATAACGTAAATTATATCAAATACCAATGAGTAGGAATGGTAGGGTGAATCTAACGTTTAGTCACTTAGTGGTCGGGTACTATTCTTCATTTGTCTTGGGCCTAAAGGTAGTAGGACTAAATTAAACATAAAAATTTAGACATTTAATTTTAAAATGTCTTATTTTGATCGGTAGGCCTACACAAGAAATTAATCTAGAAACTAGTGGGACCCAAACCCCCCCCCCCCCCCCCCCAAAACGGGGTTAACCATTTAACTCTCTCCCTTGCATAGTGTACTAAAGCGTAGTAAAGTAATGTGTTGCCACCCGTGTTGTGCTCTGCAAGGGGGAGGGTTAAATTTCAAGGGTTTTTAAAACCGTTTATGAAACAACCCATTTTTTCCCCATCCCTATCAATGAGTTTTAAAACCAGTGCAACCTAAATGCCCAGTTCACATAAAGTCATAGTCGTAGTCCTAGTCCTAGTCACAAGCAATGGTAAAGTATAGGGAACACGTCGTATGGTTTTGGGACTACACAACAAATTCTTACGACGAGCCAATCAGAGCTTGAAACGTCACTTACAACAGACCAATGAGATGATACCTACTCGAGTCAGTTGCGCTACTATGTTGAGAGTCAATTGAGAGACTATTTCCGGTTTCCGTTTCTATCAAGACGTTACGTGGATGACGTCACATCCAAATGCCAAAGAGCTTCGACAATAAATGACGCATCTTTACGCGAAGTTCTTTGTTAAAACCATTGCTTGCGACTACGACTACGACTTTATGTGAACTGGGCATAACTGGGACTGCAACCTTTGGTCAATAAGTTCTTTCTTTACATGTAAGGTCTACCAACTAGCAAATAATCCAACAAGAAATTTATTTTATTTGCAGAGAAATAATCGTTGCTACAACATAGCCAAACTCTACTACAATGTCGGTGAATACGAGGCGACCCGGCGCTACGTCTCTAGCTATCTGGCGGTCCGAGAAGACTCGCCTCCCGCTCACAAGCTTCTCGGCCAGGCGCTGGAAGCTCTAGGCCAGAAGGACAAGGCTCTTGCGGAATACAAGTGTTCGCTGGAGCTGAACGTAAAGCAACAGGATCTCATTCTCAAAGGTGCCTAGTACTGTGTGTTAAATAACACTTGTTGTGGAAAAATTTAGATTTTGTATGGGTGCCATCTGATTAGGACCATAGCCTAGCCAAGAAGTAGACCAAATTAATCTTTAGGCCTCAACATGCTGGCTCCACTTTAGTTTGTCACTTTGTTTATGCCAGGGCCTATGTTAACCTTACCTAGGGATGCACATTGATACTTTTTCATTATTATTATAGAAATGGTAATGTCATCAAATCGATATCAATAGGCCTAAAAAATTTGTCAAATATGGAATCTCAAATGTGGTAAATAAAATTCAAAACAATTCAATCCCATGCCACTTGCTGCCTCGTCCTGTCTGTGTTGTATTTGTTTTTGCCTCCCGCCATCAACTAAGTTCGCTCCCAAACATAAATCTCTAATAAGGCACCTTGTGACCTATCTCTGTCTGCCCAAGCAAGAAATACAAATTACGTGTTTAGGGCCGTTTTCAACGAATTATTGATATTTTGATTATCCATTATCAACATTTTATCCAATATTGATTACTCCTATTGATTGTTAGTATTAGTTTTGATTATTGTGTGGCATCCCTTACCTTAACACCTAGGCTTGTTTAATTCCTGCCTAAGGGCTATTGCCTTTGCATTTCTTTCAGTTTTAAAATGTTAAATAGCAAGACTTGGAAATCATTTCATTTTTCATTGTCATTTCATTTATTGTCTTGTTTGTATACCTAATACTAGCATTAATGTTACAATGTTGATGACACGAGTATAACAAGTTCTAAACATTACATTATAAGCTAGCTAGCTATTAAACACGTCTTTTCAAAAGACTAAGACTTGAATATTAGGATGTATAGAAAATACTAAACTAATTTACATTAATTACAAATACACTTTACAACAATACAATAATACACAATAAAATATATACTTTTACACTAATATAAGATACCTAGGCTACTAGATAATATAAGTCTAGGCATCTATAATATACAAAATAAATTGTATTTTCAAGACATATTATTATTGTCGCCAAGAACTCCTCAATATCGTAGTATTCTTTTTCAACAGAAATGTCCTAAGATCCTTTTTAATGTATCATTGGTTGTTTTTGATAATGGCAGGTAGCTTATTAAAAGGATTATTCCTGCATATGTGGGCTTTTCTCATATACAGCCAGCCTATGGGATGTCACAAATATATAACATTTTTCCTCCTAGTATGTAATTATGAATACTATTGATGTTTTTTTTTATCTTCCTATGATTAATAAAAATATATTACTTGTAAATATAGAGGCATGCAAGAGTAAGAATATTCGATGTTTTGAAATGTCCTCTACATGTATCCCTTTCTTAATTTTATCTAGTATTCTTAAAGCTTTTTTTTTTTTGCATGACAAAGATCTTATGAAAATTGTTTTTGATGTATTACCCCACGCAATAACCCATAGCTCAATGTGTCTCAATCAGGGCATAGTACACTACTAACAGCAAACTTTCTATCTGCATATATTTTCATTTTATTTTCATTTCATTTTACGTAAGACATATATATTGGAGCTAATTTTATTTGCTACATAATCAGTGTGTAATGTCCCCGATAAGCACTTGTCAATATACAGTAGGGTGGCCCGAAAAACAACATTTTTTTTTTTAAGTCGTAATACCGCGGAAAAGTTTGCGAATTGTGAGACTAAAAAATTTTAAAAAAAAATTTAAAAATCGGTTCATATCTTCCGGTCGCGCATGTGCTCTAAACTTTTCCAAAATTTGAAAAATTCACATTTTTACGATAATTTTAACATTTTTAAATAAGCCTCTTCCCGAATGTAAAAGCTCGAATTTTTCATATTTTAAATTTTCTTTTATTTAAAAATATTAAAAATTATCGTAAAAATGTGAATTTTTTCAAAATTTTGAAAAGTTTAGAGGCACATGCGCGACCGGAAGATATAAACGATTTTTTTTATTATTTTTTCCCTCTTTAGTCTTCCCAATTCGCAACTTTTTCCGCGGTATTACAACTAAAAAAAAAGAAAAAAAAATCAAATTTTCCAAATTTTGGAAAACTTTAGTGCACATGCGCGACCGGAAGATATGAACCGATTTTTAAATTTTTTTTAAAAATTTTTTAGTCTCCACAATTCGCAACTTTTCCGCGGTATTACGACTTAAAAAAAAAAAAATGTTGTTTTTCGGCCCACCCTAATATACAGGCCAAAGAACTTTGCTGTGTCTATTTGTTCAATAGGAAGGTCTTCATCATCACATAACCTGATACAAATATTTTGATCTTCCATATTTTTCCTTGGGAATATCATACATTTAGTTTTCTTATTATTCATTATTAGGTTATTTGGTTGCAGCCACTGCGCCACTTCGTTAAAACTGATAAAAGCGGTCTTTTCTAATGTTTCTATAAGTGCATGAGCAAGGGTGGTGGTTGCGTCATCTGCATACAGAAGCATATCCCCTTCACTTATTGCACATGGTATGTCATTTATTAGTATATTGAAAAACAAAGGCCCTAGTATTGATCCTTGTGGTACTCCCAGTTTAATATATTATTTCCTCTCAGATTTAGTTTTTTTGTTCAAATGGTCAGAAATTTCTACATATTGCGTCCTTCCATGTAGATACGAAAATATCCATTGCAGGGCATTTCCCTTAATTCCATATGAAAACGGTTTACTTATTAATGTATTATACTCCACACAGTCAAAAGCTTTTGAAAGATCCATATAAATGGCTACTGGTGTTTTTTTCTGATCAAGCGCTGTTACAACATTGTCAATGAAGGCAGCAAGAGCTGTTTCAGTTGATCTCTTTTCTCTGAATCCATGTTGTTCTTTTGCTATTATCTCATTTGCCTCTAAGTATTCGGACAATCTATTATACATTACTCTTTCAAACACCTTTGAAAAAGCATTAAGTATTGAAACTGGTCTATAATTTCTGATGTCTCGAGTGTTTCCCTCTTTCAAAATTGGTTTTACCCGCGCCACCTTTAAAGCTTTTGGAAAAACACCTTCATTAAGAGACATATTAATTAAGTAAGTAAGTGGCTCTACTAATACTCGTGCACATTTCTTTGTAAGAAAGCTTGATAAACCATCTGGACCTATTGATTTCTTATTCTTTAAATTTCTTATAATTTGCAAAGTTTCATCTTCACTTACATTATTGAGGCAAAATAAGTGATCTATTTCAGGCAACAGTTTTTCCCATCATTTTCAGTTCTCTTTTGACTTTCTGTTAATTTTGTGGCTATATTTATAAAGTAGTCATTGAATATGTTTCCAATTTGCTTTGCATTTCTGACAGTTTCATTATCTACTGTGATTTCAAATTCTGTTTCAGTTTTCTTTTTTCTTTTTGAACCCCTTTCCAGATTAATCATATTCCATATATCTTTTCCTTTGTTTTCTGATTTCCTTATTAGTTCTTTGATTCTATGAGCCTTCGCTTTTCGAATTGTATCTTTAGGCCTATATTCCTTTTTGCATTTTTTGTATTTATTTAGTAGAACATTGACATTTGTATTCCTTTTAAGTTTTAAACGCAAGTCTCCTCACTTTCCTTGACATTTCCATCACATTTTGTGTTATCCATTATTACTTTTCTTTTTTGTGTTCTGAATCTTTGCCTTTCTTGTTGGAAATGATTTATTGTAGTGAAAAGTTATTATATCTACAAATGTGTCATATGCATGGTCAACTGTTTTATGATTGTATATTGCATCCCATGAAACATTTAAAAGTCTGTCATTAAATATGGTTATATTTCTCTTGCTCATGTCTCTGTATTCTGTTAGAAGTATTCTGTTACTATGTTTTCCATTTTTAGATTGATCTAAAGGATATATTTATTGCTTGAGCATAATGATCAGATATTGCTGAAATGATGACCTCACTTTGATACATATCATTATCCATGTTTGTTAATATATTATCTATTGCAGAAGAAGAAATTGATGTTTTAGTTATTGCAATCCTAGTAGGGGCATTAATTGTTATGTTTAATTAAACATAGTATTAGCTAATTCTTTAAGAGTTCTCGTATTCTTATCATTTTTTAGTACATCAATATTCAAAGGGCACCACATAGTACAATATCTTTTCCTTCAAGCAGTCCATCTCTAAGAGTTCATGTAATTTATTAAAAAGGTGTCAATATTCCCATTTGGAGATCTATATATTATTATTATTATTATATTATTTATTTTCACATGATTGAATTACAGTAATACAAGCACATTGCTGGTGGCAAGAGTAGAGCAAGGCCCCATAACAACATGTGCCTTACCACCAGTGTATGATCTAAATATAATCTTACTACTGTCTAAACCTAAAGTAATGCTATTTATACGTAATATGTTATGTACAGATATTAAAGCTCCTGGAGGTGGCGTGAAAAAATAAATGAATGGATAGACATAAGTGTTATTAAGATTTGTGGGGAGGCTGTGAGGAGAGTGTGGTACATGAGTGCGTGGGGGTGCGTTTGTGAGAGTGTGAGTGAGCGTGAGCATGTGAGTGTGAGTGTGAGTGTATGAGTGTGAGTGTGAGAGTGTGAGTGTGAGTGTGAGCGTGAGTGTGAGTGTGAGTGTGAGTGTGAGTGCGGTTCGGTGTGAGTATGAAAGAGTGTGCGTGTGTATGCAATATGACTGTCTGTGACGAGTTCAGATTGTGTTGTTTATTTACATTCGAGTCTATGGTCAAGCTGCTTGACTTTCGAGTAGGCCACATCTCAAGTTGGTTCCAAAAGTTTTAATGTCGCTCAATTGCCTAGTATTTTGCTCTAAAGCGTTAAGCGAGGCAATTGCGCGACAAAGAACCCTCTCTTGTATTGTTCTGTCCGCGCGAAAAGTGGATACAAAGTGGGCTCCTTTGTCGTACCGGACAGATCTATACCCGAGCTGCACTCTTGTCAATGGGTCTAAATCCACGATGTTTAGGAACATTTTTTTATAACATAACATCAATTTCTCTAAGAGAGTGTTAATAATTATTGTATGTAAGAATCATGCTGTATTCTACCTATCACAACCTCAAATCATTTTCTTGTGTAATTTTAATTTAATATCTTTTCTAAATTCCTCTACATTGATACTTCTTTGAACAAATCAGACCCTCCTGCTTTTTGGTTTGCCTACAAAAGCTGGCTACTTGGTACTACCCCTCAAGTGTGAATTCAGACATTTCAGATTGCTTATGCATGTTCAGTTATACAAAATATATCTGGGTTTCCTCTTTACATAATATTTCCAAATTAAGTCTCGATTAATTTATTTTATTAAAATTAATAGACCTAGGACCTAAACATAAAATAGAAATAAGATTTGTGTTTGGAAAAGTTATTTAGTCTATACCCTAATAGAACGACATGACGTCTTGCTTTTAAAATTTAAATAAATCACATTCCTGACGTGAAGACATAGTCTCTCTCTACGTTTATTGAAATCCGGACTGATTGTCTATGTGGATCCAGGCCAAGACTAAGTTGCTCGGATTGTGTTTCAAGTGTGCGAGCTGATTGTGGCCACGGAGACGCAGCTGGACGTCGGCAGAGCGCGCTACTGGTGCGACCGGGCGGAGAACTCTTCCCGCACCACCCGACCGTCTTCAGCCTCAAGAACACCTGCTGTCGGCGCGGGGAGGAGAGCCCGAAGTTGGAGCGCTCATCTTGTGTGAGTCATCGAGTAGACGTGGGAATATTGTTTATTTATCGTATGTTGGCCCTACTCGATAATATGCCTCCATCGAGTAATGGCCACACCTCTATTTTGACCACTAAAATTTTTAAAGAGTTGGATACCAGTAATTTAATAATAGACCATTTTCAGAATTAACCGCGCATGCGCGCTCCCGTTGCAAAGCATTATGGGAGAAAGGTGCATTTACATGCTAAATGCCATATAGATTGGGATTGTGGCTGACTGCACTTCCATTTTTGGGAAACGCAGTTCTCCACACACCCGAGCATATGCATTTAGCTTTGTAAATGCCTTTTCTCCATAATGCTTTGCGCGCGTGATATAGAAGGCGCTGGTGATTTTGAAAATCGTCTATTGGTTTTTTCTCGTCACAAAAACAATTAAAATTAAATAAATCAGCCAAGCATAGAAAATTAAAGTTTTTTACCATGATTAATAATGGGAGCCCATTATTAATGGGCTACCATAGGCCTTCATTAAATCCAAGTCTTTGAAAAAATATGGAAGAATTGTACCAAAAAATTAGAGTTGCCGTTTGATAATCGATATATCGATCGATACGATTATTTTCCAAAACGATCGATAATCGTTTTAGTCTTCCAGAATCGATTATCGCGATATATCAATAATCGAATAGCTCGCCCCCCTGAAATTTGTAATTTACCGCCCGCTCTGCAGAACTTCATAAAATAGTACCAGTCAAGACATTAGCTTTATTCCGTGTAAATCATCACTGCAAGACTATAACACATACATGTAAGGTGTGAAGTAAGAAGCGCCTGCACTGCGCAGTATAGGCTACTAGCATGACACGTGCGTGTTACGGGCCCTCGGGCGACTGCACTCCCGCGCCGATAAAGTGCTAATTGCTCAACGTCAGCGCGTCACACTCACAGCCAATATTGTAGTACATCATTCAAGGTCAACAAGTATTTTATCGAGATGCTTTCCTCCCCACTCCACCCCAACTTGGTATGGGCTTTTACTTCATTCCGTAGTGCTTCGATAATATTATCTTATCAGTTCTCTCACACAATATTACGTCGTGTTCCAAACTTATGTCCAACATTATTCATCTTGTCGCGTAATAAATATCGGAGCATGAATAGTTAAACTGATAATGGGCCTATATCGTAAATTGAATGAACGACAATCACAACAAAAGCTGAAATAAAACTTCACAGAACCACGATTTCCAAGAAGAACGCCCTTTTCACAAAGACAACACTCAAGCCGGTAGCGTCTTCTATTCCACGTAGCGCGCTCTCATCGGGCTGGCCAGATGCGTGGGGGGGGGGAAAGCTCGTGAAAGACGTTGCTAGCATGGAAAACCCCTGTTTTGAGCAAATAAAAGGAACAAAAGAATGCATGAATGAAAAATGAAAAATGCGCAAAAGGTCTACGGTCCGCTTTGGTATGCGAGCAAGTTTGGGCCTAATTTTTATTCGATTATCGATATCGTTAAATTTTTTTTTGAATCGATTATCACGACCGATAATCGATTTAACTGGTCCGATTATCGATACGGAAATTTGTACGGCAACCCTAAAAAAAATAAATACGAGGTAGGTCTCCGCCTGGACCAAATAAAATTGCAATTTTTTTTTTGTAGGCCTAAGCCTAAAAATGTAATTTTTTAAATAATCTACCCGGCCGTTATGCTTTTTAGCAATTAGCCCAGGGGCTGCCACTGATTTTTTTTCAAATCCTGTATGAGGACGTTAAATATCCGCAAATATCCGTAAAAGGTCTAAAAACGTTGATTTCATTGATCAAACTATGAAAATGGATACCGTATAGTACCGAATATAGGCCCACCTTTTTTTCATTATTTTAGGTCTCAAATCCCTCCTCGGCCTATATGCGAGATCGGCATTTTGACGCGCTAATTTCAAACACCCAAGTTACAGTGCCGTGTGACAAGGAAAAAACGTAAATTTCACTGCTTCTGTCTGGCGCTGCTCCCAAAAATACGGCAGGCACGGAGGACCCGACGCTATCTCTAGGCCTACTGCAGTCCAAAATGACGAGTGAAGAAAGACGTGGAACAGATAACTGGGCGATATGAACCGGTTCTGCTTGGAGATTGCGTCATAGCGCTACGTCATCACGGGCTCCGCGTCAATAGGCCACGCGGAAAACGACCTTGCACTGGCTCCGCGGAAACAGACCGCAGGAATAATGGCGCGTAAAATAAAAATATTTTAATTAAAATTCCTTTTTTTTAAATTTCGATGACCAAAGTTAGGGGGTCGGCCTATATTCGGTACTATACGGTAAATGTGATGTTTACCGTATGTTCCGATATAAACCCCGACCTCGAAATATAACACTACCCCCAATTTTTCAGAATCATTTCAAGAAAAAAGAAAAAATCAAAAGAAAATTAAAAAGTACATGAAACACTTACAACAAAACATTTTGAACAATGTTAGGGCCTAGGCCAATGGTTTTTTTACAGGGTAGGGCCCAAACACAAGCTCACATTCAACCCAAGTTCACCAGTCTGATTCCTGGTCTTCATGTTTACGTCGTGGGCGGGGTGGGGGTGGGGGGGGGGGGTTATACTAGGCCCTAGTATCTATGGTCGTAGGCCTAGGCCTAGCTCCTTCGCAACCTTGCTGATTTTAGGGAGAGGAACCTTTCTTTCCACGCGATCAGCAGTCTTTATTGTCATCTTGAGCATTTCTCTTCTCTTACACCTTTCTATTTCCCAACGGCTAGGGAACTT
>JAMZAV010009570.1:0-24498 GCA_024449915.1 Sweltsa coloradensis | reverse complement strand
GCTCAGTTTAAAAAAAGTAGGTGAGAGGGGTATAGAACAGAACTTGTTGCGAGGGTTTTAATGCTCAGGTTCTTATAATAAAAAATACTTCATCACCTAGCTAGGCTGTGAGGGGTATAAGAACAGTACTTGTTGCGCGGCTTTAATGCTCAGGTTCTAATAATAAAAAATACTTCATCCCCTAGCTAGGCTGAGAGGGGTATAAGAACAGAACTTGTTACGCGGCTTTAATGCTCAGGTTCTAATAATAAAAAATACTTCATCCCCTAGCTAGGCTGAGAGGGGTATAAGAACAGAACTTGTTACGCGGCTTTAATGCTTAGGTTCTATGAATCTAGGTGCCCGTTAGGGCGCCGCAGCCAAGCCGCGGTGCGCTACACACTCAAGCACCTTATACACCAAGCAGAGTTGGGGTGATTTCGAGGTGTTACCCAGCCGTCATGTAACGTGATGTGAACTTGAAAACTATCACAATCGAGGGGATTTAGGTACCTGACAACACATGCCAAATTTTATTGGGTACGATTATTCCTTCTTGGTGAAAAAATGGCTTGAAACATGCTCAAAATCACTTTAAGGATGTTAGCTACTGCCTACTACTGCCTACTACTGCCTACTACTGCCTACTACTGCTCACATCTAATACGTCGGCCCGCGATTCTGACCAGACGGGTGGGACTACAATGTTCATATTTTACATGGACATTAAGGTTATAGAATGATAGTCTCTTTTGAAAAAAAAAGTTGAAAAAGTTTGTTGGAAGGCTTCCAAATAAAGGTTTTAAAATAAGCCTTAAACACTTGGCATACAATCAACAAGTAACCATAGTTACTTGACACTTGTTGACGGTATAAGCAGAGTTAGGCGGGAAAGTGCGATACGTAAACAAATAGCGGACATTTAAAATTTTTCTTCTTTGTGTGGAACGAGAAAAGGTGTCATTATACTCTCATAAAACAAATCAGAAACCGTCCCTGGCCTAGGCCCAGATGTGGAAAATTATTTATAATGCAAAAGTGTAGGTCTAAAGTTCCATTTGGCTATAGGACTAGTAAAATTCATACTTACATTACATGTTTGACAAGCCTAGCCAACCCTATGCCAGCACAACATTGTTTTGATATGAACTTGCTCAACTGTTTGTTTACATAATTGCAACAATCAAATCATTTCATACAACTTGTCTTTCGATTGGCCAGCGTTTATGAAGGCACTGCCATCTAGAATAAATATAGAACTTTTTCGAGCTCTTTGCTATACGCAAATCTTTTTAAAGTGTTTGGATTTCGTGATACTCTTTCAACCATAGACATCCTATATAATTGGCTAGACCAGCAGTCGGTGGTCCACTTCCGGTACAATTAGAAGCCATCTTAAAATGACAGTTTACATGTTAATCAAATGGGAGCGATTTGTGGCCAAATAGTTCTCAAGATTGCCGCCAGGTTGACAGGTAAGCATACTAGCCTTTAACACCAAATGATTAGTAAATTCCCTTATGCAATCACTTCGTATTGTTTCTTTTGTTTAATACCATGCTGCACAAGCTAAAACCATATCAAACAATCCAGTAAAATACTTTATTGCATTAAAAAAGCATAAATTAAAACACCAAATCGCCATCTTGAAATGGGCCGGTTGAGTCTTCAATTTGCTACGCTCGCGCCTGTGCGGAGGTATAGGAGACTGCTAATCTAGCCTACTATAGGGGTTTAATTAATATCAATGCTTTCAACTCACAACCCATGACGTTTTCCACGATACCGTTCAAGAATACCAATTCCTTCGAAAACTAAAACGACTTCGTTTTCAAATTGCGTTTTCAACTCATCTCCCACGAACTCAAGAATTGGGGTCCAGTCCTTATACCGTCGTTATACCATGGTTATACCACCTATACCCAGGATGTACATGAATCCGGGTCTAGATATTTTACATCCTATATTGTTACTGCTAATACCATAGAATTTAAATCAACTTTGATAAAAATATTATATTTTAGCAAATAATTTTGTAATGGAACTTGAAAAAGTAATGAGATCACACACATAACAAAAACTTGTAGAAATACAGCCAAACCTTACACACTCAAAAGGAATGAGATCTAAAAAAGGGCCAAGCTCATCTACCCTTCCACATAAACGTACAGTGTCCCATAACAGCATCCTCGAAAAGCTTGGCAAAATAGAATTTGCATGTTATTACGTTTAAATTAATTAGAAAAAAAGAACTTGGATAAACTATTACGTTAAATTAATAATCGCAAATTCTATTTTGCCAAGCTTTTCGAGGATGCTGTTATGGGACACTGTACGTTTATGTGGAAGGGTAGATGAGCTTGGCCCTTTTTTAGATCTCATTCCTTTTGAGTGTGTAAGGTTTGGCTGTATTTCTACAAGTTTTTGTTATGTGTGTGTAAAAAATACTTCATCCCCTAGCTAGGCTGAGAGGGGTATAAGAACAGAACTTGTTACGCGGCTTTAATGCTCAGGTTCTAATAATAAAAATACTTCGACTCTCGATATGACCAGCTACTTGCAGTAGATAGTCCGGCGGCTCCAAATCTGGCGCGGGACATGGCACCGACATTTCAGCCACTGAAACAACTTCGCTTAGAGGGGCGAATCGTGTCGGACGGTCCGTCTCTCTGCACAGCTGCAAGGCGGCATTTCCATGCCGTCTACAGTGCCATGCCCGTCGTCATCGAGGAGGAATCTCCGTTGTACGAGTCCTTGCCAACACTCTCTCGTCTTCAACGTGAGAGTCTCGATCGCCCTTTCTCCCACCATGAACTCACAGAAGCACTGGGCTCCTTGAACAAAGGTAAGGCCCCCGGCATAGACGGTCTCACTTCGGAGTTCTACTCGTTCTTCTGGAGTGAGCTGTCGGACCCGTTCAAGGAAGTGCTGGAGTGCTCTCTGGAGTTGGGCAGCCTCCAAAAGTCGGCTCAGAAGTCCGTCCTGACTCTCCTGCCGAAATCAGGAGACAGAATGGACATCAAGAACTGGCGTCCCATCTCCCTACTCACTGTGGACTACAAGATCCTGGCCCGCGCCCTGGCAACGCGCCTGAGTGAAGTAGTAGGCTCCCTGGTCCATCCTGACCAGGGGTACTGCATTCCCGGGAGGACGATCTTTGATAGTCTCCACCTGCACAGGGACGTCTTGGAATACGCCAACGCAGAGGGAGTACCCCTGGCAATTCTGTCCCTGGATCAACAGGGAGCGTTCGACAGGGTCAACCACGACTATCTCTTTCACCTTCTCCGTACCTATGGGTTCGGAGAGTCGTTCGTGAGTACCCTGCGAACGCTCTACGCCGGCGCCATGTGCCATGTGCGGGTAGGGTGTTGCCTCACGGCACCCTTTGCTTTTGGCCGTGGTATAAGGCAGGGTTGTCCGCTGTCGGGGCTACTCTTCTCTCTGGCTGCCGAACCGTTCCTCAGACTTTGCAGGTCGAGTCTCCAGGGATTTGTTCTCCCCGGTCAACCTGAACGCAGGCTCGTTATTTCTGGCTACGCCGATGACTTCTCGGCATTTATTGCCGACGACGGAGACTTCGTCCGTCTCCGAGAAGTGTACGACGTCTATGCCGCACAGTCCGGAGCGCAGCTCAATGCCGAGAAATCGACAGGCCTGTGGTCGGGCAGTTGGACAGGACGTATGGACACCCCTCTCGACTTCGCTTGGTCGAGCGAAGGTGCGAAAATCCTGGGTGTTGTTCTGGGGAACACGCCAGCTGTAGTGGCTGGGAGCCTGGAGGAACTGCTCGTTAAGTTCCGCGCTGCAATCCTCAGGTGGCGTTTTAGGGCGTCGGCCATGTCGCTTCGTGGTCGCGTCCTGGTTGCCAACCAGTTCCTAGCTCCAAGGCTGTGGTACACGTTCCAGATTGTACCTCCCCCTCTGGCTCTTGTCAACCGGATGCAGGGAGAACTGGCAAACTTCGTATGCATGCTTCGTAGGCACTGGACTCGTTTACGAGAACTTTGCGCTCCTGTCCATCTGGGAGGACTTGGACTTGTTCACCTTCCGTCCAAGGTGGCCATGTTCCGGGTGTTGTTTGCTCACCGATTTTTGACCAACTTGGACGACCATCCTTGTCACGCCATGACCCGCCACTTCCTCGGAAAGTACCGACGTCTGGGTCTTGGGTGGCAAGTCTTGTTTCACCCCTTATCGGTGGGCCTGCAGCCCGGAGCACGTCCGAGTTCCTTCGCACGGTTCTGGTTGCTTGGTTCTCCCTGCAACCAAAGCCAAGAAACTTCCCCTCTACTGTCTGGGGCCTGCGTGACATCCCTCTCACGCTGACCTCACTGATCCCTACAGCGACCACCCCGTTTATTCCATCCTGGTCTGCACTGGGATGTGGGACTTTCGGGGACCTACTCGTCGGTGATGAGTGGGTAGACGTGGACTCACTAGAGGGCTTCGACAATCTGCCTCGTCGTACACGCGAAGCCCTGAGGATCAACGGGAACAGGATCCGGGCTTTTTGTGACCTCCGCTTTCGTGGGGTCAAGGAGATTCCGGGTCCTGAACCCTGGCCACCATCGCTCTTCTACCGTCGCCCGCTCTCTGGCATGTGGGTGCCTCTAATTCCCGTGACCAACAGGCGGACCATCCTGCTTGATATCATGGTGAAGGGGCTCGGCATAGACGGTTCCGCAGAGGGTCAATGGTCCAATGACCGCATCAACTGGAAAGGCCTAGCCCGCCCGCCATCCTTGGGACTAGATTCCGAGGTGGTGTGGCGCTTCAACAAGAACCGTCTAGCCGACCCCATTTTCCTATTTCATGCGGGTTTGGTCGCCTCCCGCCTGTGCCCTTGGTGCCTGGTGGAGGGGTCGGCGTGGCACATGGTGGTGTCCTGTCGGCAGGCCGAACCCATGTGGCGATTGGCCGACTCGCTCATAAGAGGCATTCTGGGACGCCCAAGGTTGTCTCTCCGAGATTTGTATGTCGGGTTCTGGCCCGACAACACCTCCACTATCGGTCAAATCGATCTGGCCAACTTTGTTCTCGTGTTGGCCAAGAGCACAATCTACAGGCTACTAGTCTGCTTCTTCAAGGACGGCAGGGCGCCGTCTCCCTACGAAGTGGTCCTCAAAGCCCGTCTGAAGTCCCGACTCCTCAAGGAGTATGCTTGGCACCTTGGGCGAGGGACGATAGACGGCTTTGAGGCAAAGTGGTGTGATAGAGAGGCGCTCTGCTCCGTCCTTGATGGGGAGCTCCTCTTCTGTCAGGCACTGACCCTGTAAAGACCTTCATGTTTCTTTAATGACCGATAGGGTTTGTACCCCCAAACCCTAACATTGTTTATTGTATTTTTCTCCTTGGTTTTTAGTATCTAGACGGAAAGGAAGAAGCCCATCAGGCTCTTCCTAGTTTATTTTATTCTTTTGTTTCTCATTATATATATTTAAGTCATTTTGATGTTCCGTCACACTTATGTTCTTTTTGTTTCTCGTTTTTGAGAAAATATATCCTTTTGGAAGATGTTTTCTCTCCCCTATCGGTACAATTATAAATAAATAAATAAATAAATAAATAAATAAATAAATAAATAAACACACACACACACACACACACACACACACACACACACACACACACACACACACACACACACACACACACACACGCGCGCGCGCAGACTAACGAATGAGCGCCATTTAAGTTGAATGGTTACGGAGATCACTCCGTTCGCTGCGCTCATACATTATTACTTTGTCTTAACTAACTAAAAATAAGTCATTTATAATATTGTTTGGGAACTTGTTTTCTTTCTGCTGTGTACGGTCGTGGCTGATTTCTCGTCGCCATCCTAGCATTTGCTCTTCGGACTATGGGAAACCACGAAAACCATATCAGGATGGAAGCTCGAAGTATAGAAATTTACGAACTATTCTATACGTGTTGATTATTACTGCCTTTTGAGTCTTGATGTATAGGATAGGCAGGCCTACATTGGGTTGAAGATCTAGTTGTTTAATGCTTTCATTTAGCTTCTTCGGTATGATGCCGTTGGCCGATATTACGAATGGGATTGTGTTTCCTTTTTTCTGTTTCCAAATCTTCTTGATCTCAATTGCAATTGCAAGTTCACTATACTTGTCAATTTTTTTCTTCCATGTAGTCTCGACGTTATGGCACATTGGGACATCAACGTCAATAAGGGTAGTTTCTTGTTTCTTCTTGTCAATTATTATTATTATTATTATTATTATTATTATTATTATTATTATTATTATTATTAATATTATTATTATTATTATTATTATTATTATTATTATTATTATTATTATTATTATTATTATTATTATTATTATTATTATTATTATTATTATTATTATTATTATTATTATTCGAAATCTCTGAACTTAGAACTGTCACGTTTTTGAGCGCAATCGGAAAATTATTTCTCATGAAAATCGCAATTTTACTATTTTTTTCGATTTTTTAAAAATTTCTTCGACTTATAACACCTACATGCTTTGTCCGATTGTAATAGTTTTTCCACAGAACCATAATTTTATGAATTGATATATTCTTGTGAAATTTGAGCGTAATCGAAAAAATATTTCTCGTGAAAATAGCAATTTTACGATTTTTTTTCTATTTTTTAAATTCCTTCGGCTTACTTCACCTACATGTTTCATTCGATTGTAATGATTTTTTCACAGCACAATAATTTATGAATTTATATATTCGTGTGAAATTTGAGCGCAATCGAAAAATTATTTCTCGTGATAATAGCAATTTTACGTTTTTTTTCGATTTTTTAAATTTCTTCGACTTATAACACATACATGCTTTATCCGATTGTAATGATTTTTTCACAGAACCTTAATTTTAAGAATTAATATATTCGTGTGAAATTTGAGCGTAATCAAAAAATTATTTCTCATGAAAATCTTTATTTTACGCTTTTTTTGTTTTTAAAAAATTACGCTCATCCAACAACGCGCCTGAAAAAGCGTTTGCGAAGCTTCCTAGTTTACTGCAATTCAGAAATTAAAAAAGTCCGCCCCAACCGGGATAATAAGACAATAACAATTACACCTACGGGAGTGTTTCCCGACTAATCAAATCGAGAAACACTCGGTCTTGAATAATCATAAAACCTTCTGTTTCTCCAAATAGTTCCCCGTTGTTTAAGACCCTATTTGATGCTTTAATATCTACGTGACCTTTTTGTAGTTCGACTACACAGTCTACACAGTGTATTATTACTAGGAAAACACTTAAATCCCGCCGCGTTGATGGATGAGCATTTTAAAGTTTTTAGTTTGCGTGGGATCTATTTACTTAACAAGTGCCTTTTGAACGCATTGTTGATGATTGTTGTCAAGTTTCTATTGTTACTTGTTAATTGTTATTATAAACCTAAAAAAACTCATATTAAAACCTTTATTCTATGGATTCTGGCTAACTTTTTCAACTTTTTCTTTCAAAAAGCTATACATCACCATAACCTTAATGTATATGTAAAATATGAACGTTGTAGCCCCACTCGTTTGGTCAGAATCGGCCCGAATGTCACGAAAATATCGCACTAAAAATCGAAAAAAAATCGTAAAAGTATGATATTCATGAGAAATATTTCTTCGATTGTACCCAAAAACGTAGCAAGTCTAAGTTCAGAGATTTCGAAGGTCCCCTCCAATTTTCATCAAGATCGCATATGCCGTTTGCCCGGTAGAGAGCGAACAAACAGACAGAAAAATAAACAAAAAACAAACAAAAAAACATTGGGGGTAAATTTTTTGAGGGGTCAGTGAAATTGAAGTCTTCGCTTCGCTCATCCAATCACAGGTTTGTCATAAAATATGTAATTCCTAATCTCGAAAAATTTTAAGAACTAGGAAAACGCTTAAGGCCCGCCGCGTTGATGGATGAGCTTTTTTGTAAGTTTTTAGTTTGTGCGGGACCAATTTTTCTTTGCAAATGCTTTTTGAATGCATTGTAGGTGATTGTTGTCAAGTTTCTATTGTTACTTGCTAATTGTTATTATAAACCTAAAAAAAACTCATATTAAAACCTTTATTTTATGGATTCTGGCTAACTTTTTCAACTTTTTCTTTCAAAAAGCAATACATCACCATTACCTTAATGTCCATGTAAAATACTAGGAAAACGCCAAAGTCCCGCCGCGTTGATGGATGAGCTTATTAAAGTTTTTAGTTTGCCTGGGATATCTTTACTTTTGCAAGTGCTTTGCTTTGTTGCCTACGCATTGTAGGTGATTGTTGTCAAGTTTCTATTGTTTCTTGTCAATTGGAATTATTTAACGTAAAAAACTTATATTACAAGCTTTATTTCTATGGATTCTGGCTAACTTTTAAAACTTTTTCTTTCAAAAGGTACTACATCACCATAACCTTAATGTCCATGTATAATATGAACGTTGTAGCCCCACCCGTTTGGTCAGGATTGGCCCAAATGGCACGAAAATATCGCACAAAAAAATCAAAAAACTTATATTAAAAGCATTATTTCTATAGATTCTGGCTAACTTTTACAATTTTTTCTTTTAAAATGTACTACATCACCATAACCGTAATGTCCATGTATAATATGAACGTTGTAGCTCCACCCGTTTGGTCAGGATTGGCCCAAATGGCACGAAAATATCGCACAAAAAGTCGAAAAAAAAATCGTAAAAGTATGATATTCATGAGAAATATTTCTTCGATTGTACCCAAAAACGTGGCAAGTCTAAGTTCAGAGATTTCGAAGGTCCTGTCAAATTTTCATCAAGATCGCATATGCCGTTTGCCCGGTAGAGAGCGAAAGTCAAAAATATTTTTTTTAAAAAAACAACGACAAACAAAAACCACCCGAGCTAAATTTTTTAGGGGGTCAGTGAAATTGAAGTCTTCGCTTCACTCGCTTCGCTCATCCAATTAACGTTGTAGCCCCAGCCGTTTGGTCAGAATCGGCCAAAATGTCACGAAAATATCGCACTAAAAATCGAAAAAATCGTAAAAGTACGATATTCATGAGAAATATTTCTTCGATTGTACCCAAAAACGTGGCAGGTCTAAGTTCAGAGATTTCGAAGGTCCCCTCCAATTTTCATCAAGATCGTATATGCCGTTTGCCCGGAATCGTGCGAACAAACACACAGAAAAACAAAAAAACAAAAATACAAACAAAAAAACATTGGAGCTAAATTTTTTGAGGGGTCAGTGAAATTGAAGTCTTCGCTTCGCTCATCCAATTATTACTAGGAAAACGCTTAAGTACCACCGCGTTGATGGATGAGCTTTTTTGTAAGTTTTTTGTTTGCGTAGGACCACTTTTCCTTTGCAAGTGCTTTTTGAATGCATTGTAGGTGATTGTTGTCAAGTTTCAATTGTTACTTGTTAATTGTTATTATAAAACTCAAAAAACTCATATTAAAACCTTTATTTCTTTGGATTCTGGCTAATTTTGTAACTTTTTCTTTCAAAGGGTACTACATCACCACAACCTTGATGTACATGTGAAATATGAACGTTCTAGCCCCACCCGTTTGGTCAGAATCGGCCCAAATGTGACGAAAATATCGCACTAAAATCGAAAAAAAATCGTAAAAGTACGATATTCATGAGAAATATTTTCTTCGATTGTACCCAAAAACGTGTCACGCCTAAGTTCAGAGATTTCGAAGGTCCCTTCCAATTTTCATCAAGATCGCTTATGCCGTTTTCCCGGAATCGTGCGAACAAACAGACAAAATACAAACAAAAAAAACACCCGAGCTAATTTTTTTGAGGGGTCAGTGAAATTGAAGTCTTCGCTTCACTCGCTTCGCTCGCTACGCTCATCCAAATAAATCTGTCTCCTTATTGAATACACTGCCAAATGAATTAAAAACAGACAGTAGTTTCAATTGTGCTATCAAAGATTATTTTAAGTAGGTTGTAATATAATAATAAGAGTTATCTTGTGTTATTCTTTTGTAATGTTTTTTGTTTTTGGCATTTTTTTAAAAATTATATTTGCATTTATTTGTAGATCATTTGAACACAATATTAAAAATAAATGCGAGAGTGACAGAAAGAGCATGCTCCATAGTACGTGAGTACCTGTCACCCTCTTATACAATAATGAAATACAATGTCCAAGTTAAATACATTATCAAATACAACATCAATAAATGTTATAAAATCACTACACTAGGAAAACGCTAAAGTCCCGCCGCGTTGATGGATGAGCGTTTTTGTAAGTTTTTAGTTTGCGTGGGACCACTTTTCCTTTGCAAGTGCTTTGTGAATGCATTGTAGGTGACTGTTGTCAAGTTTCAATTGTTTCTTGTTAGTTGTTATTATAAACCTCAAAAAACATATTTTAAAACCTTTATTTCTATGCATTCTGGCTAACTTTGTCAACTTTTGCAACTTTTTCATTCAAAAGGTACTACATCACCATATCCGTAATGTCCATGTGAAATATGAACGTTGTTGCCCCACCCGTTTGGTCAAAATCGGCCTAAATGTGACGAAAATATCGCACTTAAAGTAAAAAAACTCATATTAAAACCTTTATTTCTATGGATTCTAGCTAACTTTTCCAACTTTTTCTTTCAAAAGGTACTACATCACCATAACCTTAATGTCCATGTGAAATATGAACGTTGTAGCCCCACCCGTTTGGTCACAATCGGTCCAAATGCGACGAAAATATCGCACTAAAAATCGAAAAACTCATATTAAAACCTTTATTTCTATGGATTCTAGATAACTTTCTCAGCTTTTTCTTTTAAAAGGTACTTCATCACCATAACCTCAATGTCCATGTGAAATATGAACGTTGTAGCCCCACCCGTTTGGTCAGAATCGGCCCAAATGTGACGAAAATATCGAACTAAAAATCGAAAAACTCACATTAAAACCTTTATTTAATTATGGGTTCTAGCTAACTTTTTCAGCTTTTTGTTTCAAAAGGTACTACATCACCATAATCCTTAAGTTCATGTGAAATATGAACGTTGTAGCCCCACCCGTTTGGTCAGAATCGACCCAAATGTGACGAAAGTATCGCACTAAAAATCGAAAAAAATCGTAAAAGTACGATATTCATGAGAAATATTTCTTCGATTGTACCCAAAAACGTAGCAAGTCTAAGTTCAGAGAAAACGAAGGTCCCCTCAAATTTTCATCAAGATCGCATATGCCGTTTGCCCGGTAGAGAGCGAACAAACAGACAGAAAAAAAAAAAAAAAAACAAAAACATTGGAGCTAAATTTTTTGGGGGTCAGTGAAATTGAAGTCTTCGCTTCGTTCGCTACGCTCATCCAATAAACTAAAACACTAAACAATACCACAACTAACAAAAAAGAACTACAATCTACTTAAAATAATATTTGATGTCCGAGGCGCTATTAAAACTACTGTCTCTTTTTAATTCATTTGGAAGTGCATTCCATAAGGAGACAGATCGATTGTAAAAACCATTTTGATTATTAAAAAAATGAAACTATATAACAGGTAGTAACGTTATTTATACAAATCATTGTACTTTTCACTGTTTTTTAACAAAATATTTATTTAAATGTGATATTTCGACTTCTCTACAGAAGTCTTTATCAAATGAAATTAACAATTAAAAAATCACTACAGACAAGACAAAAAACATTTCACAGAAAATTATAAATCTGGATGTGCATTAGTACCAAATTATTAACAAAAAGTTTTTTATGAATAAAATTAAAATACCAAAAAACTGACAACATCACTGACGACATCGATTAAGAGGTGGGGGGAGTGCAATATACTAGGGAAACGCCAAAGTCGTTGATAGACGAGTGAGTGAGCCATGTGTTGAGTATACTCGCTAACATCCCCTTTCCTCCCCTATACCTAAGGCTGGATCTAGCCCAGTATGGGGAATTATATCGGGTATTCAGCACATGGCTCACTCACTCGTCTATCAACGACTGGCGTTTACCTAGTCTAGTTGGCTAAGGCGCCCTTATTCCCGTAATGTGGGAGACCTGGGTTCAATCCCCTGGTCGGATAAGATTTTGTAGTTTATGGATGGTATTTAAAAAAAATATTAAACAATTGTTTTTAAATGCATATTACGCAGTTTAGTCTACATCAACTATGACAATACTATGGAAAACATAGCCAGTACGAAATAAGAGTAAAGATTGCAAGGTTTACTCAATCTCCCAGCGGAATTTGGGGGTACCTTGAACATTCAAGTTTCGATACCCTTTGGTCACTGCATAACAAATATTTTTTCCACTGCTTCCATTGCAACCGAGTAACATCTAAGAGGCAGTGATTTTTTCAAACGCAAAACCATTATCGTTAAAGAATTACTACACAATTGTTAAGCCTATTTTTTGTTTATTATTTCTTGTAGGTTTAAATCGAAATGGATTTTGCTCATTTTGTTAGCAGTTCTCAGTTACCTGGTCACGGATGTCTGTTCCAAATTTCAGCTCAATCTATTTGGCCGTTCGGTCGTATGAGCCCGGACATACATACAGACATTGGACACAGTCACGAGAAGGTCCGATCGAGTAGCGTTATAAAGACTTCGTTTCGCTACGCTCACTCGTCTAATAAACGAATTGACAGCAAAATTGAAATAAAGGAGAGACCAGACCTAGACAAAATTGCAAGCGATAGTGTATTTGAAGTTTGTGGCCTGGAATAGGTATAAATCCCTTAGTACTTAATACTTATCACTTATTTGTATCGTGCTCCAGATGTAGGTAACTTCAAACGATTCATGGGGAAATTGGGGAAATGGGGAAATCATGGCCCGACTAGGGAAACGAGCTCTTCTCAGGGACGAGATTGATCATTTGATGACAAATTTTAAACTAATAACTGCAGCCCATTGCATTGATTCTGGTCTGTCAGATCACAATGGACAATTTGCATCAGTGCCATTCAAACAATATAAATTTAAGAGAAATGCCAAACCAAAAAGTTTTTTTGGTAAGAGGATTTTTAAGGATGAAAACATTGAAGAGTTCGCTTTTGACATTAGTAACACTGGATATAAATAAGAGAATGAACTTCAGTATAGACGATAAATTTAGTTGGTTTATTCAAGCTCATTTCAACAAACATTTTCCTTTGAGGATGTTTAGAAAAAAGTTGTCTCACGTCTAATCTCAAATCGTGGATAAATGATGACACATCTGATACTTGCAAACTGAAAAGAGAGCTTTTTAAAGAAAGCAGACACAATAATGGAGATGAATTTAAGACATGTTTTAAAGAAGTTAAGAAAACTCTCACTAGGAAAATACGAATTGCCAAACTAAATTATCATGATAAATTCATAACTAGTTCTGACAACAAAATCAAAGCGACATGGCAAATTATAAATAAATGATTAGACAAAAAAAAGTATGGGTTACGAAGAAAAGGAAATAACGCTAAATGTGGATGGAATTGATACTAGGAAAACGCCAAAGTCGTTGTTAGACGAGTGAGCGAGTCATGTGTTGAGTACCCGGGAACATTTGCATTTTATAAGTTTGATAATATTGGTATAAATAATGTTTTTAAGTTTAGACGGTATAAGGGCGCGTCAACTGTGAGGAATCAACTTTCAACTGTGAGAACGCCAGTAATGAGTCCATGATTAAATAGGGTTGAGAGAGAGCCTCCAGTTATCAGCGGTGTAAGTAAATAATACCCCCAAATAAAAAAAAATTAAAAAAAAGAAACAGTAGCCAAGCTCTCCTTCAAAAGTCTTCGGCTGTGAATGCTGTGAGATATAGAAGTAGAGCCAAGTATTTCATTCTTTCTGCCTATAGTTTCGCATTGAAAAGAAGTAAGATCATTTCGCCTGTTGACGAGCGCCAAGCCAACCATTTTCGTGGTAAAAAAGTAAAACTTTTAAACTCAAAATCATAAAAAAAAAATTGCTTGGCCAATGAATTTGGTTGGTTCATGTCTGTCACCGGCTTATCCTGAAGGAAGCAGTGAGAATGAACCAAATTCAATGGCCAAGCAATTTTTTTTATGACATTGAGTTTAAAATTTTTACTTTTTTTACCACGAAAATGGTTGGCTTGGCGCTCGTCAACAGGCGAAATGATCTTGCTTCTTTTCAATGCGAAACTAGGGAGAAAGAATGAAATACCTTGGCTCAACTTCTATATCTCACAGCATTCACAGCCGAAGACTTTTGAAGGAGAACTTGGCTGCCGTTTTTTACAATTTTTTTGTATTTGGGGTACGTACAGGGTCGAGTTAGTCGTCACCTAAGCAGTCTCGTGCGCTTGGCTGCGGGCGTACGACCGTCGCCCTAGATATATGACGGGAGCACGCGGGGGGCGGTCTGCTAAAGCTTCCTTTGAGTGTGCGCCCAACTGCGCTATGAGGTCACACTACTTTTCGTGTTGTCTTTTGGCGGGAAGCCAACTTAAAATTTTATACGAACCCGAAACAAAAATAATATGTTTAGAATTACTCTTTGTTCTTATTGTTAACATATTCGATTTCTGGAATGAAGGCTAGTTCTCTATTACAGTTTATTGGTCACATCTCTAGAACGCTGCATTATAGCCTGCATGGAATAAGATTCAACGTTACGCTACGCAATTTTTTAATTCGAGATTAAACCAATTAAATGTATATAACGGCATTTGTTTAAAAAATCGCATCGCTAAAATTAAATTTGAATATGTCTTGCACAAATAAAACCACATTACTATCCTTATCATTATCTTAAAATGAGAATAGACAGTTTGTCATGGGTCCATGCAATTCAGTCGTGACGTATACATACACGTACATTGCATAAACGATCTATAGGTGCCAGATTGAAATCGATTTTGGGCGAAGTTGTGGTATTTTATTTCTTATTCTAGACAGACGTTCTAATAACTCACATATGCGAGAATTTTTGTCCAACAATCGGTCATGGCAGTAGGTGCGGTGCCATCTGAAACCCTCGTTAACCCTTTGGTTCCCAGTGTAGCCATATGGCAACGGAAAGTTCAAACAACATTTGCGGGTAAATTTTAGTTTTTGATTTTAACCCCAATTTGTTTTTTGGAAATAAAAAATATAAAGATTTTTTCCCAATTCAATGGGACGAATTGTGCCCTTTTGAGAAAAGATTAAAAATACATAGGTTCGAAAAAGTCTAAAAACAGAAAAATGTTGGTTTGTCCCGGAAAAATAATAAATCTCCAGTACTGGTGTTATTTGAGATACACAAAATCTAAGATAAACACAAAATTAAAGTAAACTAGGAAAACGCTCAAGTCCCGCCGCGTGATGGATGAGCTTTTTAAAGTTTTTAGTTTGCGTGGGATATCTTTACTTTTGCAAGTGCTTTGTTTTTCTGCCAACGCATTGTAGGTGTTTGTTGTCAAGTTTCTTTTGTTTCTGTTAATTTGTTATTATTTAACGTAAAAATCTTACATTAAAAGCTATATTTCTATGGATTCTGGCAAATTTTTTCAACATTTCTTTCAATAGGTACTACATCACCATAACCTTAATGTCCATGTATAATAATATGAACGTTGTAGCCCCACCGTTTGGTCAGAATTGGGCCAAATGGCACGAAAATATCGCACAAAAAGTCAAAAAACGTATATTAAAAGCTTATTTCTCTCGATTTGGCAATTTTTTCACATTTTTCTTTCAGAAAGCAATACATCACCATTACCTTAATGTCCCATGTGAAATATGAACGTTGTAGCCCCAACCGTTTTGGTCAAAATTTGGGACCCAAATGACACGAAAATATCGCATTAAAAATCGAAAAAAGTCTTAAAAGTACGATATATATGAGAAATATTTCTTCGATTGTACCCAAAAAACGTGGCAAGTCTAAGTTCAGAGAAAACGAAGGTCGTTTTCAAATTTCATCAAGATCGCATATGCCGTTTGCCCGGTAGAGAGCGAAAAAACAGACGGAAAAACAAACAAACAAAAAAAAACAAAAAAAAAAACAAAAACAACCGAGCTACATTTTTTGGGGGGTCGGTGAAATTGAAGTCTTCGCTTCGCTCATCCAAAAATCTAGTTTTAGAAAATGTAGGGCCTACTTCAAATTTAAATTTTACCTAAAAATGAAGATTTTATTCAAAATCCAAAAATTCCCAAAAATTAATTATTACAACTACCAAATTAAAGACAAAATTAATTCGGGAATGAAAGGGTAAGGGGTGCAGTCGACCAAATTACGTAATTAAAGTTAGATTCGAATTTTTAAACATTGGCTACTAGAATACGCCACGTAGTTTAGTAGTTTATTCATTGAGATTAATTTTATACCTTATTAAACTCTATGAATAAACTACTGGCGTGGCGACGTGGTCAATTAAAATATTAAATAATTTAATAAAGAAAATTCGTAAAACCGTACCTCTTAAATTTTTATCACTTGTTTTACACGATATTTGAGGTTGCCATATAATTTCAAAAATTGCACCCCATTCATGGCCGCGTGTGATTGGTCAATCGATCACGTGGAGAGCGCATGGCGCGCTACTGAGTACCCCCCCCTCGCTCGTCCTTTGGATGCGCGCGACGTAGTCGGCGAAACGGCCGTCAATAACTAGATTCCCATTCCCTAGCTCAGCAGTCAGATTGCCTCCATCGCGCTAGGAGTAACGTTGTGTCTTATGCGTGTCCAGTTCCATTACATACGAGCCCAGATTTGTTGCATCCAATTTGTCACTACGCCAGGCCTAATAGGACTAGTTTAAGGTAATTGCTTGACCTTGAACTTAAATTATCGCCAAGAGTTGTACGTATAGGCCTAGCGATAGCAGTGCAGGACGTTATAAAATCGCGGTAATTTTCCATTACCCACGTACGCGCTCGCGTTTTTTTAACAACACTTACTCATTTTCCCGTTTGTGCATTCGTGTGTAAATTTTGTCGTTTGATAAACTTAAGTGCCTAGTGAATATTTTATATATTTATTTTTCAACTGTTGTTTTTTTGTGAATTTTTTTGTTTACTATTCCCCCGTGACAGAAACCGAACACTGTCAGTCGTGTGAAAGCTACACACAGAAACGTGTGGTCTAGTTGTGTAATACTACCGGAGAAAGAACCTAAGGATAAGAAGGTACGTACCGTTTACGAGTTACTTAGTCAGACCGTTACTTCTTATCTCATTTCGATATTACATTACACCACAGGAAGCGAATGAATGTGTGCAAGAATTTTTTATGGTTGATACGATAGACCTACGTTATTTTCTGCTTGATTTGTTTGTATTGTAGGTCTGATCTGAGCATGTTAATTGTTTTTTAATTACTATGGCTTCTAGTAATTACGAACTGAGTAAACAAGTGCTCATTACACATGTTGTAATCTGAAAGTAATTAGATCTTGCTGCATGTTATGTTACGTAGCCTGGAGTTGTTAGATGCGGGTGTCAGGTTCCTGTTGAACTCATTGAAACGTGATCATGCACCTTGCAAAGTAAAGTGATTCTCGTGGCACTGACAGCCCCCCCCCCCCGACGCATTCTTGTTGATAACAGCTTCCGGGCTCCACTTGCAGCCACACCTGCCCAGGTGCAAAGTGCATTCATTGTCGGGCACCCCTCCCCTGCATCCCCTACCGCGCCCGGTTGAGAATTCCTGAACCCCTACGAGTATTCGCACCCACCCACGTGACACCTGACCCGAGTCTCTCTCTCTCTCTCTCTCCCTCTTTTTTTATTTCACACGGAAAGCAAATTGGAAAGAAGAGATAGATGAAATAGAGTTGCGGGATATATAAAGAGTAGATAGGGTTCATCGTCGTTCGCAAACCACCCCATAATGCGCCACAAAATTACCAAGCAAGTGCCCTTCACTACAAATAAATTTTAAATCAAATACTATTAGACTATGAGCTATATGAGGAACTTTGACGTTGGACGTACAAAAAACTGGGAGACCAAGAAATACCAAATAACCTCCAACAAACCAAAGGTACCACATTTGACTATAGCTTACTTCTGACTAAACCATTGCCTCATTAATATTCTGACGTTGCATTGTCATAGTCAGTCAGTTTTACTGACGAGTTGGCTTCCCAGTTCTCATATGCAAATCTTAAAAAATGTGCATGATCAACACATTCTGGCATTGCAATAAAATATGCACTGGTTGCTTTGTAGCTGGATGACGTATGTGTGTCTTTAGTTTAGTTTCTTCAGAAACAGATAATTAGGAGACATGTTTTTATACCACTCACATTATGGACTCGTTTCGTTACACCTGACAACAATCAACAATGATTGTATAATCTTGACATCGTGCCCAGCCACTCTGGTCAAACCCAAGCTATTGGCTGGCCACACTACCTGCTACGGTACCCCCCATTTCGATTATCGATCTTTGGTTGGTCATTAGGCCTATTCGCTCGGCAATTGTGTCTGCCCGCTACCAACAGAGAAGTTCCCCACTGCAAAGCAGATGTATTTATTTATTTTTAACAAAGAATACAAACAAAACAAGACTAGGTCCCTGTATCTTCTAGAGAGTTCCAGATTCACAGGCCTCGCATAATAGTTACTACACGAGACGCTAAACACGAATACACGAATAGGTAATCTCCCTCGAGTCGACTCATACTCGTAGAATCCTGTCTTCGTCTCAAATTGCACAGAGACTTCCGTTTACACAACGAAATTTGGCACTAAACCTACGAATACGATGGCATTTTATAGCCTCCAATCTGTATTTGTTTAAAAAATTATATTATCAAATTAATTTATCGTTTTACGACGATATTACAATAATCGGTTCATTAAATATTTAATTTTTAATAGGCTAGATAATAGACTCGATGGAGCACGTTATTTTCACATGGGCCATGTTCTGTTATCTACTTATGGCAAGGGACCAAATACTGGACCGCATCACAATTCACTGTCAAAACGTTGGCGGCTATCCATGCAGAAATAAACATACATTTGTTAGATGCAATGTTTTTCTTATACGTTGGGCTATCAAATGTAAATATCAACCTCATTTATTAGGCTATAGCCAACATTGGGCCGACATAAATTATGTTTCATAATTTTTCATTAAATAATTCATCATCATTATCATCATCATTATCCATAGCTGTTTTCTGCTTCTGGCAGGGTATATATAGGCCTACCGTATTATATATGGGTTTAGCAACCGAATTGTTCAACTTCGTTCGATATCCCCCCACAATCGTATCTCTTCCACATCTTTCCAGCTCTCTCCTCTTGCCTCCCAAAAAAGAATATACTATAAATTTGTATGTTGTGCTAGGTTTAATAATTTATAATTTAGGCCCTATACTCTACGGGTCTATACTGTATAGTTTTGTACTTTTAGAGACAACTGGAATATTTTAAACAGGCTACTTTGTATTTACATGTAGGCAGGGCTAATGTAAAATAACTTTGTAGTGGGTAATCCAACTGAAATACATGCCTGAGCCTTATAGTGATAGATCATGTGTTTACTAGCTTACACATGGATGTCAAGGTCAAATTTTCACCCAAATAAAATAATATCCATTGATTGACGTTTTAACGTAGGAAATAGGCCTAAGTATTAAATAGGGATATTTTTTTAGGTATTTAAACGACGGCGAATGGGTCAAAAGTGCTTCCATTCATAGAGGACAGATCTTAAAAATACCGCCCTTTTGAACCTTATAGCATTAATTGCTCTTTGTTTACCCAGCAATCATTGACGTCAGTAGTTTTAATAGAGATAACGCTGGAAACCAATCCATGTCATCATTGATGTAGTTGAATGATTAGAACGAAAATATATCTGATATCGTGGTTTATAAAACGCAGTGTTTTATGAACAATTAATTAAAATTGAGGCGAATCTTACGCTGTGGTTACGAGGGTAAGGGGCAAGGACAGACAAAGCAAACTCAACGGTGAAGAAATAGATAGTTTCAAAATTATTAGTGGATAATTAACAGTAGGAAAAGTTTCAAAATTAATACAGGCTTAGTTATGGCTAAAACGGAATTATGGATCTACATATTATCTAAGTGATGTGATACGACACGTAAACTTTAGAAGAACTCGTACGCAGCCCTGATCGTCTATTTAGTAAGTTGTCAATGTCGATTGATAAGTTTTAGCAAGATTCATTCTATTTACACAGTTGTCATCGACAACTGTCATTGTAGTTAGTAAATAGGCCCCCTGTGTTATTTAAAATTAATTTCATATGCCTAATGTTGATAAATGCAGAATGGTTTTATTTATATGCTAACCGACAATAGTAGATCTAAAACAAGTTTGTGTTTTTTAATCACCAAGCGTTTTAGGAGAGCGCCAAGCTATCCATAAGTATCCTATATCTATACTTATGTGTAGGCCTACTACGTACTTATCAATGGACTAAAATAAACTAAAACTATATCCCCTCCATTTACCATTTACACATAACACAAGACAAAGGCAACGTTATGTGTTCTATTAATTTAATCACAAGAGGTCAAAATTCGTTCCCGAAAAAATAAACAGAAATGACTTGAAATATCCTGACCAAAGCTCAAAAATAAGTTTGACCAAAGACACAATTATTTGAATCACGTGCGGTCATGTCAAGTCACATGCATGCCGATATGATGAGAGTCCATCTTCTTCCGAACACATGTCAGATAATTATTGTTGATCTGTAGGACAATACTCTTTAATAGACAAGGTTCACACACCACGACTGTGCAAATATACACAGTTCATTTAAATATAAATACATTCGTATTTAGAGTCGACCCACAAGGATATCTCATCATTGGATCATGGAGTCGACCCACTCAATGTCACATAACTGATTTAGCATACGTACTCTAAATACGTATCAGATGAAACATTGGCATACACAGGAATTTTTTAATTGATGGACATATCTACATGATAAAATAATTCAAATATAAAAAGTTGCAAACTGATTTTCTTTCAGCAGAAATTGCTATTTAAGAAATAACCGCTTCTATACTAACAACTTAGACCTATCATGATACTTTATGTAGCCTATGGAAAGTGTTAACAATTAATTATAAGGTATGTAATGATTGTCTCACCTCACTCAATACGTGTACGTTGTATGTTTAGAAGGTAAATGGGGGAATAATACATTTATTTTGAAGGTGGTGTTCTAAACGATCAGTTTAAAATGTAAAATGTAAAATGAAAGATCTGATAACTTATAATCTAGGCCTAAAACTTGTTAAAATAATTGTAACCTTCCTCCATCATAATTATTATGATGGAGCAAGGTTCCTGGACAGTTAAGTGAGTTGTGATGTACGTTATGAATTATGATTTTTTTTATATTTTTGTACATTATGACGAGACTATCAACATCAACATTCACTTACTGTCTCGACTTGATTCAATGTGGTTTATGCATGAATACGAAAATTACCAATGCCAACTTATGAATCTCCAGAGAAACTTTGGCCCCAATGATTTGTTTACTCAGACACGAAAATAAGCTTACTTGCCAAAATAGATTTAACTTTACAACTTATTTCGTGTAATTTAAATTCACAAGTAAAGCAACCGCACATAAGCCTGCTTGAAAGAAGTTTTCAAGCAAAGTTTTCATAAGAATGATTGATCTAGGACTTAACGTCACGTAGCCTATAGGTATTTATTTAAACTAGGCCTATGGGGTGAAGCCTCAACATTAGCCTATTCTAAGAAACTGCAACCATTTTGTTTGTAATAAGTTTGCACGTGCAGACAAAATAATTTTAGGCGACTTGCCAAATTAAATGCCGAAACGACGTTTTATTTTGAAAAAATCTTTCCACACTCCATAAATTTACCAGAAGTGAATAATGTTCAATTTTCTCGCAGCTCATTTTAAATTTGCCACATCCTAGATCTCATTAGAGCTTAGACCATCACGTCATTCTTGGCGAAAGAAAAACGTGTTTTGCGGAACTTGAACGGCATGTTTTTACCAGAAGGGGCATTAACTGTTGAGTAATTAGCGACAATTATTTGAAATGTTAACAATGTACTCGGATCGAGCCATGAGCCATTCGCATATTCTTCGATGATAATATCCCAAAGTTTCAAATCATTTGGATGAAAATTAGAGGTCAAAAAGTGGTCCAGACGTTTATGTGCAAATTCGCTGGTTTCGGGGATCAAGCGATTTTTAAGTTGACTGTAAAAATAGTTGGTTCGATCTTTAGGAAAGCTTCTCTCTAGGAGAAACCAACCTTACAATTTTGTGTTCATGACATAAGTGTCAAGTCAGATAGTAAAAGCTTGTAGGTATATCTTTGAAACGAGACTAGCGCGAATTTGGCTCCAGTTCAACCAGCCATGCACAGCTGAATTGCAGTCTGTGCGTCGTAGTTATCAATCATGGTTTGTATTAAAGCTGGCCCACTAATATGATTGCTGAATTAAATTAGGTTAGCAGACAGACAGAGGCGGTGGACGAGCGAGGGACAATTGGCACAGTTCTGAGTTCAGAGAAGGTTTGGACGCGCGGACTCACAGCGTCTAGAGTGCAATATGCTTTTGCAGGCCTACTTACATTACATACAGGAAAATAGACATATTATTTCGGTTCTGTTTGCACTCAGCGATAGGTCACTTGAGGCTGTTAGGTCACTTGAGGCTGTGTTATATTGTTGTTGTGTTAATATTTTTTATTTATTCATTTTAATATTTTAATATTTAAGTTACAGTATGATTTTTTATCAGTCTTCTGAAAAGACCAAATTAAGTTTTTAGATTTTTTGGTTGATGCATTTTTCCGCTATTGCTACTTTTATGAACGATTTTTGGTTTTACAACAAGAATACGATTTGGATTCCGATTTTTTTATAGCTTACACTGATCTTTTTTGCTATGCAATGAGGTAGGTATTTTGAAATGTAGCTTTTCATAAAAGTTCCGGAAAATATAAAACACTTTAAAATGCAAGGTATTGAAGATTTACATTTCAAAATACCTCATTCCATAGTCAAAGGTGAGTGTGAGCGTTAATAAAAATATCAGCCATCCTTATAGTATACTTTTTACAAAACTTAGCACCGAAAATCGCTCAAAAAAGTAGCAATAGCGTAATTAAGCATGGTCTTTTCAAAAGACTGTGATTTTACAAACATATTTTGTCCTTGACTGTTTATGACACTTTCCTACCTAAAATCTTGTAAGAATACATTTTGTTTTGCTTGTCTAGAATATAAAAGAACGGATTGTCATTCAGCAGTGAAAGTAAAATCGTCTAGACATAACATGACATCAGCAAACTAGTGAATTACTGAGTGTTCTTTCTTCGTGGTTTCATTTTGATATTCAAAACATATAATACAAAATATATCTTTAAATGTAAAAGGTTATTTCGCATTATACATCATCATATTACCTCATATCGGTCGTGCGCCGTGTCAACATGACGTGTTGGCTGTTGACAATGACATGAGACAAGCTCATGAGTACTTGTTGGTCGTATGATCACTGTAGTTTTTTAAATTTTAATATCGTCGAAGAGAAAATTGTTGATAAGACCACGTTTAATTAATAGTTAGTAATATTTGTACCAGCAGATCAAGGCCTAGGCCTTCGTGATTTATAGTCTCGTTGAAGGAAGGGCGTAAAGGTTCATGGGTTGGTCAGCATTAATAACAAAAGACTCTTTTGTTTAACCTTTTTCCATAAGAAATATTACAACGATTGCGCTGAGAAGTATGACATGTGGTGGGTCGAAGTATAAATATTTCGAATGTTTCCTGATTTTTTTTATCCGTTTTCCGGTAGATATTGAAGAAGCACAATACGAATTTTTTTGTAGGTTGAGAAGTTACATTTATTTTAGTCTTTCCGACTCGGCATCTAATCATCTAATTTTAAAAACAAATTGTTAATATTGCTATTGTTTATTATGTCATATATTCATATCTAATAAGTCTACACAGTTATTACCGAAAAATAAAATATTTCCACCTTGATAGTTTATTTATTTAAAAAATTAAATGTTTCTGTGACTGTCTCGCGAGCTGTAGGAAACTGTGACTGTCTCGCGAGCTGTAGGAAACTGTGACGTCACGTATAGTTTTATTATGTGTGCCACGCATCTCGTTCAGCCTACGAGGTTGGCGACCTTCCTTCATCTTATCTCGTCTGTCGCGACCTTCAGTTCAGAGAGGAAAGAGGAACCACCCTTTCTCTCTTTCTTTCTCGCACTACTTTCTCGTCTTACGCACCTTTCTCAATCATCAATTCATTTCAAAGGCGATTGGTTATTTTCTTCTAAATTCTCACGACGTACGACTGGACGAAGTTCAAAGTCACAAATTCGCCGATTGAACGATAGATCGACTTCCGCAAAACTACAGGTCTGATTTCAGTAATATCCCACAAAACTTACATAAAAAGTAATTTATACAGGCCCATAGAGTTTCATACAACTATAACCTGAATGGACAGCGGCAAAAATATTATGATCAGTACAACTTTTAATTACGGAATTTATGAATAAAATTTATTCTAGGGTTAAAAAGAGTTTTTGGGAGTTTTTTGGGTTGGTTGGTCCCCTTCGTTT
>JAMZAV010009569.1:0-69756 GCA_024449915.1 Sweltsa coloradensis | reverse complement strand
AGGATGGTGAGAGGACAGGAAAAAGTGGAGTGAGCTGGTGTTACGACAAGAGAATGAGGAAGATGATGAGGTGCCGAGCTTGGCAGGTCGGTGCTGATTCGGTGATGCCCAAGACAAATGATGTAAACACCCCTTTACCCAATTAAATGGTTTGGAAAAAAGACTGTGATATATATATATATATATTTTTTTTATTTTTTTTATTTTTAAGTACAATTAATATCATTTCAGATGACCTTGTACGTGTCAATACATATGATTGTACAATCTTATGTCACTTAAACCTAGAATCCAATCATTCGTCTCTTATTTCAGCAAAACATACAAACATAATATATACAAACTCCATTACTATATACAGACAGTAAATATCCATTACATACTCACATTCATAGATATATACCTATTCTAAAGATTAGCACTTGTTTTTTAAAATACACACAGTTTAAAATTCCTCCACTGAGTATAGTACTTTGTTTATCAAGAATTCTTTCAACTTAACTTTAAAATTGTCCTTTCTGTTAGCTAAACTTTTTAGATTATCTGGTAGTTTGTTCCACAATTTTGACCCTATATGCACTGGTGCTTGTTCATACATTTTTTTATTATGATGGTGGCTGTAGAAGTTGCCGTTTTGACGTGTATTGTGTTTGTGTACTATGTTGCTTCTTTCTGCTATGTACTGACCATTGTTGTTAATTGGATGAGCGTAGCGAGCGAAGCGAGTGAAGCGAAGACTTCAATTTCACTGACCCCCAAAAAATTTAGCTCGGGTGTTTTTTTTTTTTTTTTTTTTTGTTTGTTTGTTTTTCCGTCTGTTTGTTCGCTCTCTACCGGGCAAACGGCATGTGCGATCTTGATGAAAATTTGACAGGACCTTCGAAATCTCTGAACTTAGACTTGCCACGTTTTTGGGTACAATCGAAGAAATATTTCTCATGAATATCGTACTTTTACGATTTTTTTCGATTTTTTGTGCGATATTTTCGTGCCATTTGGGCCAATTCTGACCAAACGGGTTAGGCTACAACGTTCATATTACACATGGACATTAAGGTTATGGTGATGTAGTACCTTTTGAAAGAAAAAGTTGAAAAAGTTAGCCAGAATCCATAGAAATAAAGCTTTTAAATAGAAGTTTTTTACGGTAAATAATACCAATTGACAAGAAACAAAAGAAAGTTGACAACATTCACCTACAATGCGTAGGCAGCAAAACAAAGCACTTGCAAAAGTAAAGATATCCCACGCAAACTAAAAACTTTAAAAAGCTCATCCATCAACGTGGCGGGACTTTAGCGTTTTCCTAGTATATATAATTACATTGTATATGTATAGGCCATATAGTGTTAAAGTATTTAATTCTTTGAAGTATCTCCTACATGAATCCCTACGTTTCAGCTTACATATTACTCTTATTGCTCTCTTCTGTAACTTGAATATTCTGTTTGTGATGGTAGTATGTGATGCGTTTCCCCAAGCTATAATACCATATGCTAGATGGGATTCAATTAGGGCATTTATTTATTTATTTATTTAAGTAAGCCTTCTACAGTGTTCACTCATATGCATGTCATATAGACATGCGAGTATTTGAAGTTGTCTGTACAATTGTTAAGAAAACAAACATAAACAACAACATAAACAGTTTACAATGTTAACAAAGTTCAATTCGATAAAAGAGTGCAATTGGTCAATTGGCTTGTTCACGCAAAGCTCCACGCAGATCGCGCCACTGCACTAACCCCCAAAACCAGGGTCCACTAGATACTTATTCCGAGCTGCTTGTTAGGTGTCTAGTGGACCCTGCCCTAAGACCGTGGCGGTGTTTGAAATAAACTATGTATAGCAGGCTCTGCATTGTCATTTCTGTATGCTTCCTCGATTGTTTGTTTACGTATTGTTTTACCATTCCTTCTTTAATCAATGGTTTTACGTAAGTAGTCGTACGGCCTATTTCAAGTAATTTTATTCAATAGCATATTTTGCTTGTTTAAACTTTTAAACAATGAAAACGTGAACGATAGGAAAATTAAAATAAGAGCTGAAAGCACATGGCGCCGTTGAAGTCTAAACCTGGGGCCTAGCACTGTTATTGAGATTAGACCTAGGCCTACTTGGAATAAGGCTACTAAGGACTAGGGCCTAGGCTTTTCTTCAGCATTAGATGTAGACCTAGGCATATCAATATCATGGTATTATAAATTAGCAAGTATAGGCCTAGGCCCTACTTGCATACGCCTCAGCAAAGCCTAGGGCTTAGTCCTAGCCAGTGTTGATTTGTTGACATGAGAGAGGTTACGTAGGCAGGAGGCCGAATAAAGACAAAATTGTCAGTATTTATGTGCGATTGTATTTATTTGTAGTAATAAACACGACAGTATGCCCTCCTCTCTCCTTACACGAATACACACAGCAATTGGGCATTTTGCTTTCAACATAAAACTATGCAAACTGACAGTAAAAACAGTAGGCTGCTGACAGCTATGAGCAGCCATGACACCCGCAAGTTGGGCTATCACCGCCGTCTACACTCTACATCCGCCTTTACAGGCATCCAGACGGCGGTGGGGGGTTAGTACAATAGCGCAGCGTGGTGAGTAAAAGTCGCAGTGAACAAGCCAATTAAAATAGTTTCAATGTAGATACAAAATATCAGTCATTAGATTAAAATTAAAATTAAAACTAAGATATTTGGGTTCACACAACATATGTACTGATACTATAGTTAGCTTAAGCTAGTCCTATACAATACAAGTCTCAAAATATTCACTTACTGAATAAAAGCTGTGTTCCAAAAGGAATGATTTAATCCTAGCCTTAAACTCCTTCCTAGAGCTTGTAACACCAACATTCCGTAATTCTTCAGGCAATTTGTTATATACTTTAATTCCCATGTTCACGGGATCATTATCCAGCAGCTTCAATCTATGGCTAGTCTGGTACAATTTTCCCTTCCCTCTCGTGTTTATATTATGGACATTTGCATTCAATTGAAATAAGTTAGGAAATTTATTTACAAACATGATAACCTCAAGCAGATACAGACAAGCTACAGTTAATATATTTGCATTCTTAAAAGCCTGTCTGCATGATTCTCTAGAGCCTAAATGGAGCATATACCGCAATGCTCTCTTCTGAAGGCAAAAAATCTTACTTACACTCGTTGAGTTCCCCCAAAACAATATCCCATAGTTTATCAGAGACTGAGTGTTGGCATGAAAAACTTTTTTCCTTGTATCCAAATTACATTGGGTGGACAAGGCTTTCATTGTAAAACAAGAAGATCAATATGTTGTTAATAACAGTGTTCTATTGCAGTAGTGGTTCATGGTTTTGAGCACATAAATCCCAGTTCCAAGCTTTTTGGCCAGTATTTCTGTGTGAGTCTTCCAGGAAAGTTTGTCATCTATATTAAGCCCTAGGAATTTAGCATTTTCGATTTGTTCAATTAATGATTTATTTATTATTACATTGATCGTGTCTGGTATACTATTTTTTTTATCAAAGATCATGTAATTAGTTTTATCAGCATTAAGAATTAATTCATTGTCTTCAAGGTTTTGGGCTATTCCATTCACTGCTACATTAGTCTCAATTTCTAACTTTCTTATGTTGCTATCTGCTAGGGATTTTGTTGAATCATCTGCATATAGTACGATTTTGTTATTAATTTCAGTGTACTTTTGAGCTATGCAATTGATATAAATATTAAATAGTAGTGGGGCCAGAATTGATCCTTGCATTACTCCACGTGGAATTTTTACTTCATTCGAGACGTATGCTTTAATTTTGCCTTGAGCCTGTTTTTTTATTTCTACATATTGTGTTCTGTTGTGCAGATATGTTTTAATCCATTGTAATGCAGTTCCCTGAATGCCATAATTGTATAGTTTATTTATCAGAATGTCGTGGTTAATGCAGTCAAAGGCTTTGGTTAGGTCCATAAAAACAGCTATGACTACCTTGTTTTCATCTCTTTCTTTTAGTACAAAGTTTAAAAAGTCTGCTATGGCCGTTGTTGTCGATTTCTCTTTGCGGAATCCATGTTGTTCTGTTGCCATGATACTATTGGCTTCCAGGAACTCTCCAAGCCTTAAGTCTACTACGTGTTCATATATTTTAGAGAATGCTGGTTGTATGGCAATGGGTCTGTAGTTCCCTGGGTCTGTTTTATCCCCCCTTTTGTAAATTGGAATGATTCTAGCTTTTTTTTTTGTTTTTTTTATATTAATAGGTAGGCCTTATATTTTTTAAATGGCGCCACTTTCACCAGCTGATGGATGAAGTCAAAATTGAAAGTCTCATTAGGCCTAAGTCAAAACCAATTTTTTTCAGTCACAAATATTGTTGTTTGTGAAATCTTTGATCTAGGCTACTCTGTGATTGTGAAATGTAATTTATTATCTTTAACACAAAACACTAATTAAATGGCGGGAGTAGGCCTATAACCAGCGCACTACCTAGTCGTATGAGTCACCGCGGATGGCGTAAACCTCATTTGATGGAAACATTTAATAAAAACAAAAAAGACATTTAAAGGGGCTACTAACTCAAAAAATTATTTTTTACCACATGATCAATAGCGCAATACTACACTAAAATAACAGTTTAAAAAATTATATCTTGTAACTGTGATTTAACACGAATTTTTCAATTTTTTTGATCCAGAAATTTGCAAAAATTGGTATTTTGGGAAATTTCTTAAATCGGCTTTAATAATCTGCTTCTTTTTTGGTCCACATACGTAGATACTAGAGCATAGTACCAATCTAAAATGCCCATTTTTTACATCGTGTCTTGAAACTGTGCCAAAATATACCCTCAAACATGCAAAAATATGCATTCCAAAATCACAACCCATCTTGGTAATCAGCATATTTTGACCGAACTACTTGCCCAAATTACAAAACAAAATATAGAGAATTTACAGAAAAGGCTGTAGAGTACGTCAATAATGGCCAATATTTTTTTGGATCAAAATCCTCCAAGGTCACGGGGCATAAAGATCGTCCCTATGTTATTTCTTATGGGAGATTTTTGCCGATGGGACCTAGCTCGAAAAATGTCACGTTTGACAATTTTTTGGGAGGTCATGGTGGCCCCAATAATGTTTCTGTTAATTGCTAAATTCATTACTAGTTAGCCTGAATGAAATATATTTTTTGAGTTTAGCGCTTAAATACCCCTTTAATAATTCAGCAATTTAAGCCAAATATGTAGTCTCCTGAGTTACTAATAGTAAATAGTAATATTATATTCCCCAACATTGTTTGCTTCAAAATTGCAGCTAAATATTTAGACATTTCAATTACATTTTATAGGGTAATACAAAGCAGAAATTTGTAAATCCACCTCAGCTGGAGATTGAACCAGGGTCTCTCGCTTCACCGTGCGGATGACTTCTCCACTCGACTTCTCCACTAGACTACAGCTGCAATATAAGATCTTAATTAATATAGGCCTACAGTAAGAACTCTCTTATCCGATCTCCTCTTATCCGATGTACCGTGTTAACCGAGCCGCCCAAAAAAAAAAAAAAAATTAAAGTTTTAAATACGTAACTAAAACATAAAAATAATTACAGACGCCGCGCCGCACTTTTTTAAATGTACTCGCATACATTTGTAGGCATGCCTTACGAGTAGGGATGACATCGGGTACCCGGTTCCAGAAATTACCCGGAGCCGATTTTAAGATCCGGGTATATTTCGCGGCCGTTTTTAGGCTAATTCACCAGTTTAAATTACGCGCTACGTGGTTGCGGTCTTTCCCGGGGAGCGTGCCCGCTGCCTAAAGAGTAACTGGAGTTGACGACAGAGCGCGTTGTAAGCTATCACGTGCTTCCGTCCGTCTCGGCGAGTCGCGCCCATGCCACGAGTGAGTGCAAGAGAGAAAGATGCGGCAATAAATCTTGGACACTGACGTCTGCGCAGTACGAGATGCGCGTACGATCCAACCAACTCACACTCACAGCTGACTGACAAAGATGGTTGGGTGTAGAAGAAGAATTCGCAATGCAATCATCTTTCAACCGATTCACGAAATTCGTTATCACGACGCATAGGATTGTTATTCCTGGGCTTATGTTCTTTCTTTCCCAGGCTTATCTTGCGACGAGAGCTTCAGCGCGGGATATAGTAGTGAGAGGTTTTCCCACATGAGAAAGAGAGCTAGGCCTAGCCTAGGCCTAGGCCTATGTTTGCATTGTAGGTAGGCCTAGCCTAGGCCTACTGCGTCGAGTTTAGGCCTAGACATATGTTTTTATTACGACATGTAGGCCTAATTGTGTACGTGTGTTTGTGAGCTTGATTTACAAGCTATTAAATCATTTAGTATACCCTGTACGAAGTGTATCGTGTGTATTTTATGTTCCTTTATCCATTACATGTGTCATATATCATTTTACCACATCAGGCTATGCTACGAGAGCAAATAAACAAATGAACCGCGCCATCCGAGTTTTTCGCAAATCCGAGGTGCCCCCGGTCTCATCCAACTCGGATAAGAGAGTTCTTACTGTATTTAATTCCTCGACTGTATTTAATGTTAGCTGAACAATTAAATCTAGGAACAAGTATCACCAGAGCAGGTTTTACAACTCACAGTAAGAGAAGTTCCAGTTTGAAAGATGTTGGTTGCACTGAATGACGCCAACAAGTCCGAGGTCCATCTCTCTCAGTCTGATGATAACTCGATTACACTTTTTGGAGGACGGTGCATCGTCCACAGGCGCCATCTTTGAACGTCAGCTGGAGACAGAGCAACAGGGTACGGTATGTTATAAATTTACTCCTCCAAATATAACACAAAGTAATATAGAATTTAACTGTTCTCAATACAAATTAAGACCTAGTAATAAGGTAGGTTAGGGTTGCTGCCAAGTAAATATTTTTATTCTTAAAGATACTTTAAAAATCCTCAAAAATCCTTGAAAATACTAGTAGAATTTTGCATATTATTACATGAAGGAATAATCAAAATTTTCAGGATTCAATAGGGCTAGACAGAATCTACGTCACAGGTTGTTAGTTCACTAGGAACCGCTAGATCGCTCTAGTAGCGCGCGTCAATGTCAGCCGAGTGGGCGTAGAGGGGGGGGGGGGGGGCTACAAATTTTACCATTGAGAATGGGTGGTACAGCAGTTTCTCACTGTTTTACACTCGTTTGAATTCTTTGTAGATCAATATATCAACAAAATATCATTGTATTGTTATTTGCCACTAGTATACTAAGTTCACTAATAAAGAATACGTGAAATACGTATATAATTAACCACTTTCCAAAGCCTTCCGTACGGACTGTGGGAAATTGATATAAATCCCTCTTAGGCTATGTTTTCAGTTTTCACCATGAACAATGTTAGCCTAAGCCAATGATAATGAACATATTATGTTCAAAGCAAAACAACCAGGTGCATAGGAACATTTTGAAAGTTGTGGGGGGGCAAACCCATTGGAAGATCTTGTGGGGGGCAGCTGGGGTCTGGGGCAAAGCCCCAGCTGCCGGAGGCCCTTTCGGCGAAGGCGAAAAAAATTTCCCCATTACTACCGGTGCAGTTATTTTGTCATGTTTTAACTGCACTCGGACTCTGTAAACGATGTTTTACTGCAACTATCTGCGATCTAAAATCTCAAAAAATGAACGTGAAGTAGCCCCATTTTAGTAAATTTTTATGTAATAACCAAGCATACAAGCAAACACATTCGTTTCACCACTTGGTGACTGTTAAATTGTACGTGTAAGGCAAGTGCATATTTACTACAGAAATTCTGGAATTAATATTTAAATCACGTTAGTTTTGCCCCCCCTCCCCCCCGGCTCCTAGGCCACTGAAAATAACACTGTATATCACAATTAAGCAAGTTTATCGCGTTTAAAGCCGTTTATCGCAAAAAAAACGCGAAAATAAATATACCTTTAAACTAGGGTTGCCGTTCGATAATCGATATATCGATCGATACGATTATTTCCCGAAACGATCGATAATCGATTGTGTCTTCCCGTATCGATTATTGATAATCGATCGATAATTGAATTTCTCGCCCGCCCGAGAATTTGAATTTACCGCTCATTACGCCCGCGGGCATGCACCGCGGTGTCATAGTTCGACTTTCTAGTTTCGACCTTCAACCATTACCCCGTACCCGCACCCCCTCCCCCTCCTCAATATCTCAAGCACCGATCAGTGTAGTGGCAACTGGTCGCCTGCAGCGAGCGTGTTTTTTTCATCCGTTTTTTATCATCTTCACGCGATGTTTTTAGCCGGCGGCGGTAACCCTAATAAACTATTCACTCCACCTCATCTTCGAAGTGAAGTGTGGAAGAGTTTTGGATTTATTATCGATGACAAGGGTGAGATAATTGACAATAAAAGTGTACTTTGTAGAAAGTGTAAGGTAAAAGTTGCATACAGTGGCAACACCACAAACCTTACCACCCATTTAAGAAAATGTACGGCGTTTATCGCAGCCCAGCCAAAAATCGGGGATTTCTTTCCTTCAAAAGAAAAAATGTCTGCAACCGACCCTAGAGCTACGATTATAACAAATCAACTCGTGAAGTCAATCGCGAAACACATGGTGCCGATTAAAACTGGTGTTGACGTGATAACGGAAGTGTTAGGGGTTGCCCTTCCGAACTACGCGGTTCCTCAACGCACCAAAGTGACTAGGGTTGCCAAGTCTCCCGTATTTCCCGGGAATTCCCGTATTTTCCAGTCATTTCCCGCTTCCCGTATCAACTCGACCCGGGAACCACTTTTCCCGTATTTCCAAATTGTGTAAATTCAACTTTAGTTATTAGTTAAAAAATTTGAAATTTCATAAACTCCCGCCTCGTCCTCTCGGCTCTGACCAGTGGAAGGCTGTGGTCGCAGTGCTGGGATAGTCTAGCCCCACCCTCCCTTCGCCTTCCCCTCGCCTACACCCCCTACGAGCCGGCACCCGCGACGTAAATCTTAGCAGGCTTGCCGTGCATTGAGGCGGTGACCTTGTTCCCCGCCAGTCAAGTTTGTTGTATTCACGCTCGGCGGCTCGAAAAATGAGTGACTCGGAGGATGCAGGGACGTCGAAGTCGAAGACACCACCACGAAAGAAGGCAAAAGGTACAAAGCAGATGTGTATATACCAAAAAAAGTGGGAGGAGGATTATAAGTGGGTCAGACCAGAACACTCCAATAAATCAAGGGCATATTGCACGTTATGTCTCAAAGGTTTTAGCATCGCTCACGGTGGACATTCCGATATCACACAACACTAATGTCCACAGAATGCCACAAATTGAAGTGCAGAGCGAGTAAAGAATCAAACAAAATCAACAGTTTCTTTGCGACTCCAAATACTGCAGTTGCAGACAGTGTTGCAGCCTGTGAACTGTCTATGGTTTATCATACGGTGAAACATAATTTAAGCTACAACAGCATGGATTGCGGCAATAAGCTGGTCAAAGAGCTGTTTAGCGATTCTGCAGTTTGTATGAAGACATCGTGCGGTCGCACGAAAGCAGAAACATTAGTAAAAAGTGTTTTAGCCCCCAAAAGTGTTAAAGATTTCGTTGATATTTTAAGTTCACCATTAAAATCAAGCCAGTTTTTTAGCATAGCTACAGATGCATCCAACAAAGGAAATAGAGGACTCAAATCACCTAGAGAATGCGCTAGTGTCGCGGGGGCGTAGCACCGTCATGGCCGCCGAGTGAGGATACCTTTGTAAACACCCATATGATCCTACACAAGCACAGTGTAAATATATAAGGTTTTGGGGGAATAGAATAGGTATCATGTGGCTCATTATGAATTCAAAATCTAGTATTTATTTATTTAAAAGTATTTCTAGTATTTATATAGATTTATATCAGCATTTATAATTAGAATACCTACGGATATAATCTGTCGGGCGCCTGTGAACGTAGACATTGATGTAAACCGCTTATTTTTGTGGCCGTAGTATTATTCCAGAGTACAACGTTACAGAGTCCAACCTACTTTGAAATAATATCAATATAATGACTAAATTTATTAATATCAAAGCAAAATATTTAGTTATGTTCTATAATCTATAATAGGCCTAATATGGAATGTAATGCAATATTAGAGTAGCACACAGCGTTTCAATTCAAGCAACAACAATAAAGCCACTCAATCTTTGTGAAGAGTGAAGACAATAAAGCAGTAAACAATAAACATTATGCGTTTCTAAATTATTAGAATGCAAAATAAATAATAACACCAATATAAAAGAACATTGGGAATAACAAGTCAACATGGTCTTGTGCTTAATTTTCTCGGAATCATGGTAGCCCAGGTATTAAAATGCTATACTTAAATTTTTTAAACCTTATTCACCCACTCTTGAGGGGATTTGATTGTTTTATTGTGATTACGAAAATACCAATATAAATACTATAAACAAAAACAGGAATTGAACCCATGGTCTCCCTCTGGCCGGGCGCGGACTTTATAACTGGGAGTGGTGATTTAATAAGAATTTGATATTCTCTATATTATAATATAAAAATGCACCAATAATTCAGCAATAAATATACTACCGCGGTCTCGGTGGTCTTTTGGGAGGCATGGGTTCGATCCCCGGCCAAGGTTGGGTTTTGTAAATCTGGACTTAGCCCATTTATTGTGATATAATCTAGGGCTACTGATTGTTTTAAGGCAAAAATGAATTAGTCTTATCAACTAAGTATGAATTTAATATATTAATATGAAGACCACTCTTTATTAAGATATCACTGAATTACCTAAGTGAGAGGGAATGTGTTTTGTTTCCGTAATTTCTTGTAGATTCCTTACACGAAATAACGAATCAGTGCATGTGTTCAGTCACTTATCTTCCAATAAATGGCTTCAGCGAATATACACTCTAATGGCAAGTGGGTAGGTGGATTGTGGACGGATAATATTCAACGTACGAAATGTGTAACTAACAAAATAACAGTAGGTATAGTTGGTTAACCAGTCGGCGTTTGATTACGTTTTCAGTGTCTCCAATGAATTTTTTCACGGAATGAATTATGTTTCTGTTAAAATATGATGTTGAAGACTAGATTCCATGTAGGTGCTGTTTGTTGTGTGCGCGATAGAACATCACAATACTTATCTCAATTAGTTAATTTCTTACGCGCGAGGATAGCTTGTGTAGATTCTATCCTCACTAGCGCGTTTCCAGCGTTCGACGCCAGAGTGGACATGAGAAGATGGAGCGCTCTATAGAAAAATGTTCCCAATAAGCGTGCGGTATTTCGACCCTAGTGAAGGTGTGAAAAACAAGCTTTTATCATTTATTGAACAGTCGGACGAGACGGCAACGTCGATACACGATCTTTTAAAACAAAACGTAGAGAAGCATGGCCTAAGTTTGGATTTTGTTACTTCATACAGTGCGGATAACGCTAATGTGAACTATGGTAAGCACCATTCAGTTTTCAAACTTTTAACAGACTCAAATAACAAAATTGTTAAGACAAATTGTCCTGCCCATATCCTGCACAATGCTTGTGAATATGCTTGCGATAGACTCGATTTGGACATAGAAACAATGGTTTTAAAAACGTACAGCCATTTCTCCGTATCGGCTAAGAGGCGGACAGAGCTAAAAGAGTTTTTTAATTTCATAGAGCTTGAGTGGTCTGAGGTGTTGCGCCATGTTCCTACCAGATGGTTATCCTTAAACCCAGCCATAGAGAGACTAACCAAGAACTGGGAGGGCATTAAGAGCTACTTTAAAAGTATATAAGACTGCCCAAAGTTTCTAAAACAGTTTTTTAGTGATGAAGATCCAGAAGTTGAATTAATTGCTGAAATATACCTAAACTTCTATCAAAATATTGGTAATGTTTTTCAAATGGTTACAAAAACTCTTGAGTTGGAATCACTAAGTGTGTTAGAGTCGTACAACGCCATGAAAACACTACGACAAAAAATTGAGCAACGTAAAGACGACATGTTTTTAGGAAGTGCATGCCATGATCTTATTGAAAACATTGAGTCACCTAATAAAACTTGGCTGTCGGGATACGCCGTGTCGATTGTCATTAAAATGCTGACGTTTCGAACTGATTGCACAGCTCATCTTCAGAGATGTGAAGAGGAAATCACTGGGCAGAACCTACTCAATCCAGCTCGACCCAGTGAATGACAAAGTACAATTGTGTGCAACCTCCTTTATATAAAACCATGACGCATGCGCGTTTAATCAACATTGATATTTCTAGTTTGTTCTGCACGTGCTAACTTTAAACGTTCTAATGTTGGCCTCCAAGTTCTACTCAGTTTTAGCCCATCGTCTCTGTTAAAATTGTCAGATTTCATTTCTATTTCAATAGCTTCACGTACAAGACGAGGGCGGTATTGTTTAACTGTGGCTAGTACACGTGTGTTGTCAAAGTTGATGTTATGACAAAAGTCAACACAATGTTCTGCTAAAGCTGATTTTTCAACATGACCTAATTTTGTGTGACTTATATGTTCTTTAAGTCTTGTTGACACCTTTCTACCAGTCTGCCCTATGTACACGTTATTACAAGCCCCACACGGTATCTCGTACACTCCAGGTACATCCAAGGGGGGGAGCTTATCCTTTGCAGAGTTAAACATGCTACAAAGCTTCCTATCCGTGGTGTAAATTGTTTTTATGTTGTATTTCTTCAACAACTTGCCAATTCGGTCCGTAGTATTTTCAACATATGGCAAATATGCAAGCGGGACGCGTTCTTCTTGTTGTAACTCGCCAGTAGCTGTAGGTAAGGCTGGTACACACGGTGGTTTTCTCAATGCTTGAGAAATATCTCTGTTATTGTATCCATTTTGCTGCAACATTTTTCGAAGTATCTGAACCTCCTCATCAACATGCTCATGAGTCACCTGCCAAGCAAACTAAAATCAAAAATGACTTTTACGATTTTTATGTGAATCTTTGCAAGTACTTGGATAAAAATTATGATTTCTCCGAGAATAACATTTTCCATAAACTTGCGCCACTGTCTTTGAAGAAAGAACTAAAATACTGTGATCTTCAAACAGCTGTGCGTGCTCTTAAACTAGATAAACAGATTAATTTGGACGACCTATATGAGGAATTTTGTTTATGTAAAGAATCTTTGCTCTCGTCCGCACAGCAAGGAGACACGAAAAGTGTAAATGACAAATGGGTTCTTGTTTTTAAAGAATGTGGTGCACAAAACATGCCTTATTTTGTAAAATTGATGACTTTCGTTTTAAGCATGCCTGGCTCCAATGCTCACGTTGAGAGAATTTTTTCACTAATGGCTAATAAATGGTCGGATAATAGAAATCGTTGTTCAACCAGTTTAATTGAAGCAGAGTTGCAAGTAGTTATCAATTATGCTCTTTCATGTCGTGAGTTTTACACTTATGTAAAAAAAGATTCTAAGATGTTACGAGATGCTAAATCATTTGACAAATACAAACAGTAAAAAATCAAACTTGCACAATGAATTTATAATTTCTTCACCTGCTTGATGCTTCCTTTATCATCACAAAGTTGTTCATAAATTTTCTGTTGATGAAGTTTCTTTATATATCGCATTCCCAGCTTGAATAATGTGGGTTTGAACTAGCTATTCTTGGTCAGAAATGTAATCTTAAAACGCATAGAAATGCTTTAAAGAGATGACCTTGGTCAAAAAAAATCTTGGGACCCCCCTGACTTTGTCCCTTCTTCCCCTTTGTACCTTCCCTACACTTAGGAAATTCCCGTATTTTCACTATTAAAACTTGGCAACCCTAAAAGTGACACAATTAATCGAAGAGAGTGCCGAGGAAAAAAGAGGTTTGTTGAAAGAAGAGTTACGGAAAGCTTCCAAAGTATCTATTTCTATGGACTTTTGGACGTCAATTGCCCAGGAAAGTTACATGGGAACCACTGTCCATTATATCGATGATGAATGGAAGTTGCAGTCACGTGCGCTCGAAGTGTACGGTCCAGTTACAGAGAGCCACACTTCAAGCAATATTGCTTCATTGTGTCGTGATATGGAGGTAAGAACTAAGAATAATTATTTATTTATTTTTCATTTACGTTAAGAGTTGTGTGAAAACTTTGCCTTCTTGAGTTTATTTTATTTTTAGGCTTGCATTATCCATCCGTGCATGTCTTTTATTTTACATTTATCACAAATGTCACGCAATCTTGAGAGGACGCGTTGCATATCTGAAATAAGATACCATCCGGCTGACCTGCGTTGACAGATCGCTGGCTCGCGTGAATGTAATTTACTATCTTAGACGAGTTGTTTCGCCTCCTCAAGGCCACGGGTGGTGAGAGAGAGAGAGCTCTAGCACAAGCATGTGCGTGCAAGTGAGACAAGCTACTACCATTGACATATTCAATGCCACTACTACTCTGCAATCTGCATCGTGTGTCACTTTTAGTTTGTTTCTTGCGCGTTTCGTACCGTACAGGCGTTTGTACTTTGTAATTTGTATGCACACATCAACACACCCCCCTCACAATTAATTATAACCATTAGGAATCAAATAGTATAGGTAGTCTAAATCAGTAGTTTAACAACATTTAACATTGTTTTAGGAACGATGGGGAATACAAAATAAAGTTATTGCTATGTTACCGATAATGCAGCTAATGTTGTAAAGGCTGTAGAACATGAACTACAAGCTAATCATATCAGATGTCATGCTCATTCCCTGCAGTTGAGTGTTGTCAAGGGCCTAGGGTCCAGATTAATAACTAACACTACTGCAAAATGCCGACGGATTGTTGGACACTTTCGGCACTCGCCACAAGCTATGCATTTGTTATTCGAAGCCCAGTTGCGGAACGACCTAGAAAAATGCCACCTTGTTCAGGACGTTGCGACACGTTGGAACTCGACCCTTGACATGATAGCATCGATAACAAAAAGCCGCACTGCCATTAATGACGTGTTACGGGACAGCATTGCTACCAAAAATCTATGCATTTCAATGGCAGAAATGAACTTGCTAAAATCACTCGAAGAATTGCTATCGCCTTTCAAAGATGCAACTGAGCAGCTGGGAGCTGAGATCTATGTAACAGCTTCAGTGGCACCCACTATCTTAAAAAACCTAAAAAATAGTGTGGTTATCGAGACTCGAGATTCTGCGGCAATAAAAGATGTAAAAACACTGATAAAAAACGACTTGGAGGAACGGATTCGGAAAATGGGAAAACATACTTCTATTGCGGCAGCACTGGACCCTAGATACCGGCAGTTGCGACATCTCACGACAGAGGAAGAAAAGAATGATATCTGGGGTTACATCTCAGATGAATGTTTGACCATGAAACTAGCAGAAGACGCTAATCTGGCTACACAGCAGCACAGCGGCGATGAGAACGAGCCAGACCCAGATGAGCCTACAGCTGCCAAAAAGAAATGCCTCACTCAGGTAATGAGCTTCCTTGATGCTTAATTGGTTTAACAAATAAATAAATTGTGTTGAAATAACTTAAATCATGATTAAAATTTAAAAATAAAATAAAATATATCGTTTTTGTTACAGGAAGATAGTGACGACGAAGGGGAAGAGGAGACCGACCTTTCGAAAATAAAGAGGGAAATAAACGCCTACAGAAAAATGACTAAAGTCAAAGACATTGACCTTCTGTCCTGGTGGAAATTTAATAAAAGCCTATATCCTTTGCTGTCTGGAATCCCAAAACAATACTTATGTTGCGTTGCGACCAGTGTCCCATGTGAAAGAATGTTTAGTAAGGCGGGGGGCACTGTTACCAAAAGTAGAAATAGACTAACGGGCAGCCACGTCAACGATCTTGTTTTCCTAAATGATTTCTACAAAATGTAAAATTAAAACTAAAAATCAAAAAAGTAACTTAGTTATTTGCCAATCCGATAATAAATATTCTTACCATACTTATAGATCATATAAACTAAACTAGTATAAACTATAAAGTAATAAGTAATTACATTACATTTACAGATAATATTAATTTGTAATTACATTTAAAAACAAGCAGCAGTCATGTGTGCCTATCTTAATCAATGCACGCAGGCTTACTTTTGATTAATAGATGCTTCAATTGTTTGTTGTTCATCCTTATCTGATCTCAATACATAATACACGTAGGCCTATTGTGTTATGTTACAAAGGGTGATATGTACTTTTCTTAAATAAAGTTAATCACGTATTCTGTAGAATGTTATCAAATATTTATTTTAAATATAGGCCTATCCCAGTTTTAGCGCAGTTGTATTTTTATTTTATCTCTCGTTATCTTTTGTTGTTGGTGTGTGTATTGTGCGCCTGTGGGCCTACCGTCCTAAATGTAAATAGTTATCTTGGGTTCCGATCCGCGTAGCAAGCTGTCGTGGATGACACTGATCATTGCGCATCTCCCTGCGCACAGCGACGGCCTTCTCCTCCTCTCCCCCCCACCCCCCCCACCCACCCGGCTGGCTCGTACCATCGCCAGACGTGACGATTAACTGATCTAGACCAGATCCGACCACCGCTCCACTTTCATGTTATCTCGTTCCTTCCACATTCGGTCGCTAGGCTACATACACTCGTAAAAGGTACGCCTCGCACGTGATAAAAACAATAATTTTGATTCGATAATCGATTATCGATTATTTTTTTTTTATCGATTATCGCGACCGATAATCGATTTAACTGGTCCGATTATCGATACTGAAATTCATATCGAACGGCAACCCTACTTTAAACTCACCCATTTTAAATGAAAGGTCGAGAAAAGTGAAAGAAAATATAAAAAATGCCATTCTTAATAGTTAATAGTTAAATTCATATTTTCGGGCGGCCATTTTGATTATCCAAAATGGCGGCCATACAAACATCTGAGCAAATGTAAACATGGATTTTTGAATTCCTGGCGTTTAAAGCTTTCCAAAAATATGGCACTTTGCTAATCTCCCAAAAACTCCCACGAAAGTGGTTTTTACGACAAAGTGAACCTGACTATAAAGCACCATCTCTATAATGATACAAAAAAGTTAATGTACCTATATAAAACTGCAAGTAAATTAGTGGAGTGAACTAGGTACCTACATACATAGAGACCTACATTTGATTGATAGGCTAATTAGTAATTATGCAGCCAAGGTGTTTTAGATTTTTCGAAACGCTTGTGAAAGTATTTGATCCGCTCACCAACTTGACAAGTTTTGAAACACTGATATTATTGATTTAAATCAATAAAAATCTAATTAATGTTGAAAAGTTGATTTAAAAAATCAAATAGTAAATTGGGTTTAAATCAAATAAATCATGATTTGAATTGATTTGATGATGAATTGGTGGCATGATAAAGGCAGGCGGCCCAGTTGCCAAGCAGTGGCTGTATAGAGTTATTAGAGTTGTGCGGAAAGAAAAGAAGATACCGGATGACTGGAGAAAAGGAGCTATTGTGCCGATTTATAAGAATGGTGATCGAAAAAAATGTTAATTACAGAGGGATCACTTTACTATGCAACACAGCGGAAATTTATGGAAGAATTATTGTATAATTATACTACTACTGGTATAAGCCTACACTTTCATTTGGTAACAGATAAATTTTATGGGTAGTATTGGTAGCTCCCTTAACAATAAATAATCCAATGGAGTGCAGCGTACTCACCATTTGTAAGACTGAGTGGCTGAATAGGCAAAGGTGCAGAAGTCCACATGGATGACAGCGAAATAAAGTCTGTGTTGCTTTGCTGCGTACTGAGCTTGATGGCAGGTCGTGCGGGCACACACAAACAGTACAAACACAAGCACACGGATATATGACAAGCTAAACAAGAAATAAAAATATTCAATTGAAGTGGTTCAGAAAATCAATATCAGTCTCTTTCTGCCACAAAATTCTTGATCACTTTCGTATAACTGAGTCTTTTAACGATCTTCCAGTAGTACTTCACGGTCACAATGTTTATTAATGACAAAAGATGCATCATCATTCATCATCTAATTAGAGCCCTACTTTATACAAAACTGAATCTATCCTACGTTCTATCAAAGTCAAACACATAATGAAACATTAATGTTGTTAAGGCTGTAGCCTTACCAACTGTGATAACTGATTTAACTTCAATATGTTATTAGGCCTATTCAATTAAAAAACAGACCGAGAAGGACTTTCTTGCTGTATCTGAAACAAAAATAAACACTAACATCAGCTAGGCATCAGCTATGCATTATGGATGGGCCGTTATTACTTATTAGTTGCCATAGGTGTGATTTATGATTTTTAAAATGTGTATTAAAAAAAAAAAATCAGTAGGACTAGCTATTTTTGATAAAATAGTTGATTTATTTAAATGGTATTTTTAGATTTATTTTGGTTAAAAATTTAAAATAGATTTTTAATGATTAAGGCTAAATCAACAATATAAGTGTTTCAAACATTTTCAAGTTTGCAAGTGAATCAAATAGGCCGCCTTGTCAAGAACTTGACAAGAATATACAAGATCTTACATTGTAGTCGTCTTGCCGATATCTTGACATACCTTGAAATGTATCCTGCTAAACGAGGGGGGGGGGCTCCCCCTACCCGGCCCTAAGCTCAGTGGCGGATACAGGGGGGGGGGGGCGGTGGGGCGATCGCCCCCCCCCCCATGATTCTTTAAAAATTAAAAAAAAAAGATTTTATTGAGCACGCACCAAATGCACTCTAAAAACCTGATTTTCAAAATTTTCGCCTGCGGCGCTATTTATTTAAAACTCCCAATAAAAATCAACTATCCTTTATGTTGTCAGAAATAATCAGTTTGCCTCGGAAATGTGTCTGCATCAGTTTACTTTGATTTATTAAGTTGTCCTCCTATGTGAATCGTTTTTTAACTAAATAGGATAGACGTTTAATAAATAAATAAAATGACGAATTGAAAATAAGATCAAACGTTTATAATAATGTTGCAATCTAGGCCAATGCTGTAAATTGTAAGCTCGACATGACGACAAAACAAATTGGTGCACACAAACTACAATGTTTCCGTATTGCATTCCGCCCACCACTTTTTTCTAAAACGCACCAAATGCACTCTAAAAACCTGATTTTGAAAATTTTCACCTGCGGCGCAATTAATGGGGGGCTCTGCCCCCCATACCCCCCGTGCGTCCGCGCTTAGTCCCTTTCCCACGACTGCACATACACACGCAAATCGCCCCCCCATGATTATGTCCTAGATCCGCCACTGCCTAAGCTAGTGGCTTAGAAGAGGAAAGGGAGGAAACAAATGGTCCTAAAAACAATATAATATGAAAAGATGCCATTCCAAGAGAATGGAAGATCAGAGCATTCCTAGTTGGACAAGAGAGCGCAGTGAATGAGTCTTACAACGCAGGCCGCTCAGCTAACAGGTCACTCGTGACAATTGTATTGTATTGTATTGTATTTATTTTTGTAAAGCTGACCCCTTGCACAGCGTGTTCGGGGTATTTTACATGTCCGTAACTTAAAATTAAATTAAAAATTTACATTTACATTCATATCACACACATAATAATTGATTCAGTCCACAAATACACATTTTCATATCACTATGCACTTAACTTAAAATCATCAATCACAGGATATAGTAGTAGAAAGTAGATACACAAAACTCTGCATGGTAACTGCAATTTACTATCCTACATGATAAAACCTGTTGTCTGATAAAATGTAAATTATACATCTAAAATAAATATCCTATCACATACTATTGCTTGACTATCATTTACCATTTTCTAGTGAACCTGATTTATCCTACTATGCCCCACTAGTATCGATTTGACTGTTTCCCCCTTTGGAAAATCAGAAATTGAGTAGAAAGCATTTTTCTTCAGGTACTGTTGAGTTATTCGGAGGAATTTGTCTACGTTTTCTTTTTCTGCTCGAATATTCTCGGGTAAGCAATTAAAAAATGTTAGGGCTCTCCTGTGAGACCTTTTTAGGCTCCTTGTCAAGTTGCATCTTTCTACATAATATTTTTCTTTATTCCTAGTGTCATGTCCATGCATATTTTTATTTACTGAAGCTTCTATCCGATGTTTAGCAATGAGTTTTAACAATTCATATACATAAATACAAGGTACTGTAAGTATTTCTAATTTTTTGAAGTAATTTACACAGGATTCTCTGATGCCTAATCCCGCAATGTTTGTATGAACTTGTAAAATGTTTGTTCGACCCCTAACGACCGAACGGCCAAACGGATTGAGCTGAAATTTTAGACATCTGTGACCAGTGTACTGAGAACTGCTAGCAAAATCTGTTATGACTTAAACCTACAAGAGATAACAAATTGAAGAATAGGCTGAAAATGTGTAGGATTTAAATTTAATTTAATGACAATGGTTTACTTCTTGAAGAAGTCAATTTTATCGAATCATATTCGTCAAGCGGTCACGGTCAAGGTCACGGCATACCGAATCTTGCACACTCAAGGTTCACCAACATTTTGCTGGGAGATTGAGTAAACCTTGCAATCTTTACAAGTATTTGGAACTGGCCATGTTTCAAAAGTACCTACCTACTTAATTTAAAATCATGTTCTATTTATAGTAAATACAAAAATCTAACCCGACCGTTGTTTGTTTTGTAACTGTTACTCTCTCAACTCCGATGGGTGAACAAGGCTGTTCAAGCCGAAACGTTTCGTCGTAATGGTATTTGTGTATAACTATGTGACCTTCAACTCTACACAGCTGCGGAACTCTTTCAAGGTAAGCTGTTGGCTCCTAGCCTCCTATCAATCTTTCCCCACCCAACACTAAACCAGCCTCTAGGCACTATCAACCCAAGCAGTTATCCCAGTTTTCTTTGTCATTGAAGAAAGGAACTGCACTCTATCTTTACGCTTCACTGTCGGTTTCCCATGGTATAACGTTTTCAGTACAACCAGGGTAACTGGGGCGTGATTACATTTAAATCTTCAATCTGTTGCACTTAGGCCTACCGGCCTTACCGGCTGATAATCTGGCAAATGGTACAAGCAAATATTTTGAATAAAATGAAATGAATCAGATTAAATATTGTAATGACTCTAAACAGCATCATGGAAGAAAGGAATTATTCCTATAATTCTCTGTGAATAATGTAAAAATCGACAATTACTCTGTTTTGACGTTAACAAGTTTATTGTGTTGAATCCTGAGTCGCAGTACGATTTGAAGCTAAAAAATATAGAGCAAAATAATTGTTGCATAATCTGGTAAAGTAGGCCCTATATCTTAAAGTTCAGATTCAGTAATGGATATGGGAAAAACTTAAATGATTAAGGCAAGCTGCGGCAGGTAGTACTGCAAAATACACGGGAGTTCTCGTGATCCAAGATCACTATCGAAAGCCGCGTTGAAATTTAATATAACATGTTTAAAATGCTTAAGCCCTCTTGGACACTAGATCTCAAGTCTCCCACAGTATGGCTTAGGAAAGCATTTATTGTTAATACAAACTTCTCAATACAAAACACACAAAAAAACAGTCATCGGAATTCGGATTATGTAATTAGGCTACATGTAGCTACATATTTTGTCAAGTAGGCCTACTTAAGCCCTATTGCCACCTTTTTCAAGACTCAAGACGGGTCAAAGCTAAGGCGAGATTTTTACTAGTGTCGTACGATTACTTACATAGGCCTATGAATGTAAAGAAATATGTACCATGAAATTGAAAATGACATATTGTAGCTTACTGTACACCCTTTTGCCACTCAATTGCTCACAGGTCAAAGAGTCTCAGGAAATATTTTTCTTTTCTGGCAAATCAATACTCATATGAATGTCAAGAAGTGTATTGAAATGGAAAATTTAATATTTTTGTCACTTAAGCTCTTTTGCCGCCATATATCAACGCATGGGTCAAAGCTTTTAGAAGATAACCTAACCATTGTAAAAATAATTAAAAATGCACATAATAATGAAACATTTGTGCAGAAATTGAAAATAATAATAACACATTTTTGTCATTTACGCCCTTTTGTCACAATATCTCAAGACGCACGCGGCGGAGCTTCAGGGACTTTTCTGTTATTGTTCAACTTAAATAAATAAATAAATTGTGTTTAGAGTCTACCCACTCAGTTATATAACTGATTTTCAGTGGGGGACATTAAACCAAAGCGACTAAGCCAACCCTGTAGGCCCCGACGCAATCGACGAGTGAGCGATAACCAACCAAAGATCGATATTTAATAGGAAATATAGCAATCAGTGGTATGGACAGTGCGAACACCCGCGGATCAACGCCAGAATCAACAAGGTCGATTCAGAACAACTCTGAATTTATTATGTGCTTCGTTGCTAGGACGGCTCCAAAGTCACCGTTTACAAACTCCTAAGACAAGAACTGATGGACTTAAGTCCCAATCAGAAGTTAAAAAATTTCTGACTTTGACGGGAATCGAACCCTGGACCTTCTGCGTTGGAAGCAGATACGCTAACCACAAGACCAACGAGCCACACAATTATGGTCAACTGTGCGAGCTTGTGTGCAAATTTTCAGCTAGTACCGAATTTTGTCTGGGTTGAAACCTATTAGTCCCTATAGGCCTAGGTACTAGGTAGCCTATTTTTTAAATTAGGAAGTCTGTTTATTGACCTACCTGAGATCTAAGTAAACTGTTCATTGATAGTGGTAGTGCACAGCAGCCTTACCGTTCATACTCCAGGCTCCAGCTGTCCGTTGTTGACTGATCCCCTCGTTTCTTCTTGTGTGCGTTGTCCGCCTCTTGCCACCACCCCCACGGAGATCCTCATAGACAAACTATAAACATATAAACCACGTGACAGACTATGTCTCATCATACCATCAACACAAGCCGCCACACATAGCTAACGTATCGGACACAACACCTACGATCGGGAAGTCTGGCAACCCTACCTAGGCCCTATAGGTGGTTTTTCTTACCTCCATAATAATACTGATCAACCGACTTCAGCCTTGACCAACATCGGCATGGGAGTGCGGAACCAGGCGGACGTTCAGTTTTCCAGAAACTGCTTTGGGCACGACTGTAAATTATTGAAAACACAAGAAGTTAAGTCAACCCTAATGGCTCAGATCTAGAGAATTATGGGTGGTTCATGAAATATACTAGGAAAACGCTTAAGTCCCGCCGCGTTGTTGGATGAGCGTAATTGGTGCATTGAGCTGCCATGTGTTATGCGGATTTTCTGTTGTTCTGTGAAAAAATTATTACTTGGTCGAAGATTTTTTTAAAGTAGGCCTAAATTAAATTAATTACAAATTTACTTTATTTTTTTATTTATTTTTATTAATTGTAATTTTAAAAAGAAAAAATCGTAAAACTTTCAATTTTCATAAGAAATAATTATTCGATGTGTTCAAATTTTACACGAATATATTAATTCATAAAATTAAGGTTCTGTGAAAAAATCATTACATAGGATAAAGCATGTAGGTGTTATAATTTAAAGAATTGTTTTAAAAAAGAAAAAAACTGTAAAATTTCGATTTTCATGAGAAATAATTTTTCTATTGTGCTCAAATTTCACAAGAATATCTTAATTCATGAAATTAAGGTTCTGTAAAAAAATCATTAAAATTGGATTAAGCATGTAGGTGTAATAAGTCGATTTTTTTTTTTTTATCGAAAAAAATTGTAAAATTGCAATTTTCATGAGAAATAATTTTTTCGATTTCGCTCAAAAAACGTTGCAGTTCTAAGTTCAGATTTTTCGAAGGCCTCCATAAAATTTCATAGCAATCGAGCAGTATCGGTTTAGCCGGAATCGTGTTAACAAACACACAATAATACAAACAGAAAAAAAAAAAAAAACATTCCGGATTTTTTTCTCCAGTGTAGTGAAATGGAATCTTCGCTTCGCTCGCTACGCTCATCCAAAAATATGGTAGGGCTAGGCTGTAACTAGATAGGCCTATCTATGCCTACAAAAGCCTTGGCTGGACTATATAGGTAATGTGGATTATTTAATACAAGGCCACGTACTTATAGGAATACATTCATAAACTGTAAAAAGGTCATAATACATCTCCTTTAAAGGATAGTATTAGTTATTACCTACACAAAGGCACCACTCTAGCCCAGGAATGTGAGGAGGGAAGATAGGCAGGGAGACAGTAGAACAGGGGTTTCTCATGTCGTGTCGTCTTTGTCCTTGGTTGAGTCGCCATCAGGGTTGGTCTAGGAAATGTGCCAGAGCTCGCCTCTAGTTTCGGGGAGTATTGTATTCCCCTACTGGTTTAACAAGGATAATACGTGATAATCTTCCTATATGCGTGTTCTCCCCAAAGCCGGTTCTAAGCCGGGCGGCCCCGGCAAAGCTCAGCTCCCCCTTCCCCACAAAACGAAAAATTTAGTTAGGGCCCTAGTTTTATAGTTTAGTATTGCCTACGTAATAACAATACTAATTTAAGTTGTAACACAATTAAATTTGCCCAAACACGATAAAAACATGCAAGATCAGTTTTTTTTGGATGAGCGAAGCGAAGACTTCAATTTCACTGACCCCCAAAAATTTAGCTCGGGTTTTTTTTTTTGTTTTTTTTGTTTTTTTGTTTTTTTGTTTTTTGTTTGTATTTTTGTCTGGTTGTTGGCTCTCTACCGGGCAAAACGGCATATGCGATCTTGATGAAAATTGACAGGACCTTCGAAATCTCTGAACTTAGACTTGCTACGTTTTTGGGTACAATCGAAGAAATATTTCTCATGAATATCGTACTTTAACGATTTTTTGTGCGATATTTTCGTACCATTTGGGCCAATTCTGACCAAACGGGTAGGGCTACAACGTTCATATTACACATGGACATTAAGGTTATAGTGATGTAGTACATTTTGAAAGAAAAAGTTGAAAAGTTAGCCAGAAATTATAGAAATAAAGCTTTTAATATAAGTTTTGTTGATTTTTTGTGCGGTATTTTCGTGCCATTTGGGCCAATTCTGACCGAACGGGTGGGGCTACAACGTTCATATTATACATGGACATTAAGGTGATGGTGATGTAGTACCTTTTGAAAGAAAAAGTTGAAAAAAATAGCCAGAATCTATAGAAATAAAGCTTTTAATAAAAGTTTTTTTACGGTAAATAATACCATTTGACAAGAACAAAAGGGAAAATTGACAACATTCACCTACAATGCGTAGGCAGCAAACAAAGCACTTGCAAAAGTAAAGATATTTCACGCAAACTAAAAAAATTAAAAAGTTCATCCATCAACGCGGCGGGACTTTAGCGTTTTCCTAGTTTAAAGACAACCCTGCATTACTCGCGTGGGGTATACATTACCCCAGTGATACAATCCTATGTTTCTCAGTAGTGTTCAAAACCCTTTCCGTCATATCTCCTTTTTCTTTTATGCATTTCAAGTTACTCTATCTTTGATGTTTTATTACAACTACATGTTAGTCCGGGTTCTTAGTTTTAGCAGACAAAATATTAAAGTTGGTTTGGTGTAGACCTAGTAAAAATAAAATAAAAAATGAAATGAAATACCTATCAAATGGTAACAAAATTTGATTTTATCTTTTAATACCGGTAATTACAAGATATGTCAACAAATTAAAGTGATTTTTTTTTTAATGTATTGAACTGGGTAGGTTCTAAGGAAATTTAATATTTTTCAATAGGATGACCTACTACATACCCCACCCGAGTAGGTAGGCCTACTGGCGTGTGCTAAAATTAGTTTTGTTTCACGTGCTTCATCAAGGCTCTTCGCGGCACGAGATTTCCACAGATTTTGAGTGTTTTAGCAAGATATTTGCTAGCGTCGACGCCGTTTCTTGTTGTAAATTTAAACATGAATAAACAAATAATAATAATAATAATAATAATAATAAAATAAAATAATAATAATAATAAATAAAAACTTATGAGTGATGCAGGGTTAAATTTTTGTTTCTGTTTTTGGTGGTAGTGCCGGGTTGGCAACAGAAATTATTTTATTTTTGGATGAGCGTAGCGAGCGTAGCGAGCGAAGCGAAGACTTCAATTTCACTGACCCCCAAAAAATTTAGCTCCAATGTTTTTTTGTTTGTTTTTTTTTGTTTTTCTGTCTGTTTGTTCGCCTCTCTACCGGGCAAACGGCATATGCGATCTTGATGAAAAATTTGAGGGGACCTTCTTTTTCTCTGAACTTAGCCTTGCTACGTTTTTGGGTACAATCAAAGAAATATTTCTAATGAATATCGTACTTTTACGAATTTTTTTCGATTTTTAGTGCGATATTTTCGTTACATTTGGGCCGATTCTGACCAAACAGGTGGGGCTACAACGATCATATTTCACATGAACTTTAGGATTATGGTGTTTGTAGTACTTTTTGAAACAAAAAGCTGAAAAATTTAGCTAGAACCTATATAAATAAGGTTTTAATATGAGTTTTCGTTTTTTAGTTCGATATTTTCGTCTTTTTTTGGGCCGATTCTGCCCAAACGGGTGGGACTACAACGTTCATATTTCACATGGAACATTGAGGTTATGGTGATGAAGTACCTTTTTAAATAAAAAGCTGAGAAAATTTATCTAGAATCCATAGAAATAAAGGTTTAAATATGAGTTTTTCGATTTTTAGTGCGATATTTTCGTCGCATTTGGACCGATTGTGACCAAACGGGTGGGGCTACAACGTTCATATTTCACATGGACATTAAGGTTATGGTGATGTAGTACCTTTTGAAAGAAAAAGTTGATGTAGTTACTAGAATCTATAGAAATAAAGATTTAATATGAGTTTTTTTACTTTAAGTGCGATATTTTTGTCACATTTAGGCCGATTTTGCCCAAACGGGGGGGGCAACAACGTTCATATTTCACATGGACATTACGGTTATGGTGATGTAGTACCTTTTGTAGAAAAAGTTGTAAAAGTTGACAAAGTGCCAGAATGCATAGAAATAAAGGTTTTAAAATGGTTTTTGAGGTTATAATAACAACTAACAAGAAACAATTGAAACTTGACAACAGTCACCTACAATGCATTCACAAAGCACTTGCAAAGGAAAAGTGGTCCCACGCAAACTAAAAACTTACAAAAACGCTCATCCATCAACGCGGCGGGACTTTAGCGTTTTCCTAGTATTAAAACAATTCAGTATTGTTTTGCTTTATTTTATACTTAACCCTTTTAAAAACAATCCATAGGCATTCCGGGTTTTACTGTCTAGGCCTATACCTAGTGTAGGCCCTACCTAGTTTACCTTGGCCTATAGGATAGGCTATATTTTGTATTTTAATCATTTTTATTGATTGTTAGGACAAATAGGCTTAATATCAAAGTAGGTAGGGCCAATGGTAATAATAAAAATAAACTCATCAAATAGCCCTAACATGCAATGTTTCATCAAGTTGTAGTAATTCGCCTTTAAAAAGAAACAACACGGGCCAAGCGGAGAAACGGCGAAACGCTCAGATGAGGTCGCTCCGGAGGTGGGTTGTGGCGCTTGTGTTTAAAAAATACACGGCGCGGCGGAAGTTTTCGTCAAAGATAATGTCGAATAGTGAATGATATTGTTGTGTTCTGAGTTGCATATAAGGTAAAGCCACTAAGCCAACCATTGTAGATGGCACAATTATACGAAGAAGATGACATAGCAATAAATAAAAATAAAAATCTAGGTTCTCAAAATTTTGTGAGAATACAGGCCTGATTTTAAGTAAAAATTCCGAAGATGGGCATTACTTTATATTATTTCTAGCTGACGGTTTGTAATAATAATAATAATAATAACAATAATAATAATAAAAATATATTTATTGGTCGTAATAATAGTGGTTTAGGCCTCAAGGTTTATAAACAAACATTAAGTAGTATTTTGATTTTAGAACACGAAACAATAATATTGTAGGTATGGATTGTAATCAGAATAACAATAATAATTGTACTTTTTCAGTATAGAATATATACTATGTATAGCTAGTCTGTTTATTCCACGGATGATAAACTATAAAAAACTCAGTAACTCGCTGAAAGATGTATCAATTGTTTATTAAAGGGTTCAGTAATTTGCAATATCGATAGTGGTGGTTCTAAAAATTTCCCCTTGCCGTTCACGTGAGGAAACATATTTGAAAGGTCGACGAGTTGATTCCCACCATCAGAAATCTTCAATGAATGTTTACTAAGGTTTACTCAGTAAAAAGTGAATGCTGGATCAGTCACATTTGAATATCCTTGTATTTCATTTCCTCCCAAATATACCCACGACCAGTATGGGCCTACGTAGTTAGACAACAGAAGACAGACAAGTTTGTCCCCTTGGCAGTTGGGACATTTTAATTCCCACGAAACGAAAAAATAAGATGTTTTACAATGACGTGTAGCGAAGCTGCTTATTTTGTTACAAATGACAATACAAAATACAATGCAGAAGAAAGATAGTTATTAAAAATTGCTTACGATTAGGGACCAAGTGTAGTAGAAAACAATTTTTATTATCTACTTTCGAATTTTATTTTCATTGTTTCCAAACAACTATAAACTTGGCAATTTAGTATGAAGTTCTTAGTACTCCCAATGAATGAATCACAAATAGGCTCAATGGTGTTTAATAATGGTTAATTAATAATTACCATTATTTTGGAGCGATGTCTGGCATAATAATAATTATTAGTATGTCACTTGTTTGGAAATATATGTGCACTTCATTTATTTCCATTTATACTCAGTAATTATTTTTTATAAGCGTTTATTTGTGTATTTGATTATTACTTGGGTTTAAAATGTAGTGTTTCATATCCACTTGTACACACACTTGTATTTCAATTTGTATATTCATACTTTGTTATTGAAATGTATATTTATTTTACGCATTATTTATTGTTCAAAAGATTTAAAATAAAAATATGTAGGTCCTAATCACCTTAGTTTCATTTCTGTAAAGTTTATTTGCAAAATAATTAGGGAAGTGCTAAGAATTCCTATTACGGCCTACTGTCCGAGTTTTGTATGCAAACTGGACTATTTCGATCCCTTTGATTTTTCTATAATGTGAGTAGAATACTTAGTTGGAATCGAATGTAAAAGTAACCAGTTGTTTTGCGACATTGTGTTCAAGATAAAAGTTGATTTTCGGCGTTGTGCATATAGGCACATGTCACAGCAAGTATGACATCGTATGCATATTCATTCACACCGACAGATTGTTAACTAGGCACCAATTAGTAGGCTACACACATTAATTTATTTCAGTTGTGAGAACTATGTAATGGCATTCCAAAATGTCACTAGATCAAAATAATGTAAAATTGTAAATAGCCCCTGTTTGACGGGGCCCTCGCATACGGAGCCTCACGGTGCGCCAGCCTGAGCGACCTCATCGTAGCCGACATCTTTGTTATCCGTATAAGTTGGGGGAGGTTTTGGAGGTAGAGAAAGTCCAACGTAGGGCGGCAAGAAGGGTTACGGGAAATGTTAGGCAGTGGGAAGAGGATGATAAGGGGAAAGTAGAGAGGGTATATGACAGTGTCACTGCAATAATAATAATAATAATAATAATAATATATTTTATTGGTCCTTAATTGATCATTACAATGATATTGGACAGGTCAACAATATAACACACAAAGAGTAAGCACTACAATACAATACAAGAAAAACAAGTCAACAAAGATTTAAGATGTCAGGTATTCATTGACAGAATAAAACGGATTGTTAGTTAAAAATCTCTTCAGTTCAGTCTTAAAACTTATCACATTGTTCTTCTTTAAGTATTTGGGCAGCTTGTTATATAATTTAGCGCCTGAGATATCAGGTCGCATACAAGATAGGTTTAGGTGATGCTCTCCAATTTTAAAATTGTCTCTGTCCTAGTAAAATGGTCATGGCAATCACCGTTAGTCGTTGTTAGCTTGTCATTATTTAAAACATATAAAATTGCATTGTAAATGTACAGGCAGGGCAAAGTTAAAATCTCTAGGTCTTTAAATAACTCCCTGCAGTGGGCATAACTGCTAGCATGGGACATATACCGTACAGCCCTTTTTTGTAGTCTAAAAAGTCTAATGGTGTGGGGTGACAACCCCAGCAGACAATCCCATACTGTAGTCTGGACTGGATATATGCAAAGTAAACTAATTTGACAACACGTAGACTGCATACATCCATCAGTCTTTAATAAGGTAAACCATCCTCCTGCAAGTTTTTTACTCGCATAATTAATGTGTATGCTCCAGTCCAGCACATTGTCAACAAAAACACCAAGACAATTAGTCACATCAACTTCAACAATAGAATGAGATTTAATATAAACAAGAGGACTTCTGTCAATATTTTTTTGTTTTGTTTTAAACTGCATCAACAATGTTTTATCAGCATTAATAAAAAGTTCATTATCATCACACCATACAACCATTTGATTAGCAGCCAGCCTGCTTTCAGAATACAACGACTCAAGATCAAGGTTACTAATTAAGTCATTCGAATCATCTGCATATAGAGTAACTTTACCCATATTTACCGAATCTGTCAAGTCGTTTATGAAAACGATAAAAAACAAAGGTGATAGCACCGAGCCTTGCGGTACGCCTAAACTTAACTTCACTTCTTTTGAAAAAGTTGTTTCTAATTTACCAGATATACAAACAATTTGGCTACGATCTTCTAGGTAAGATTTTATCCAGGAATGCGGTTACCCGCAATTCCCAGGAGTTTCAAGTATTTTAAGAAGCATTTCATGATTGACACTGTCAAATGCTTTAGAATAGTCATAAAATAAACCTATCACGTGTTTGCGTTTGTCAATGGCCTCAATTACATGAGAGATAATATCACACAGTGCAGTCGTTGTAGACTTCCCCTTCACAAAACCATGCTGGCTCTCGTTTAATAGCGAATGACTGTCAAGAAAAGAGATTAATCTATTACGCATAGCAGTTTCAAAAATCTTTGAAAACACAGAAAGTAATGATATAGGACGATAATTACTTAACTTAGTTCTGTCACCTTTCTTAAATATAGGGACCACTTTAGCTTTTTTTAAAGCATCTGGAAATTTGCCCTGAATAAATGACTCATTAACAATGTGTATGAGTGGAACCGCAATGTAAACGCTCACATGTTTTAAGATATTACAAGGAATACTATCTAAGCCAGAGGACTTTTTCTTACTAACTTTGTCCACAATATCATAAAACTCTTGTTTTCGCATAGGCCTGAGAAACATGGCATTGATCGGAGTATGGACACTTGTAGATTTAGGTTGGATATTGTATGTGCCAGGTTTATTGTACACATTTGAGGTGCTATTATTCGACGGCAGTGACTTTCTCAATTCAGCCACACTAGTGCCAAAATGCTTGTTGAACATATCTGCTACCATTTCCTGCGAAGTAATAAGGGTTGAATCGTTTGTTATGTTTATGTCCAAGGGTGACCTCCTGTTACCGCCAGAATAAGTATTATAAAACATCCCATGCGGCTTTAGATTTGTTATTAGCATTAGCCAGATAGTTCTCAAAGTAAATTCGCTTGGCCTCCATAATACTATTTCTGTACAATTTTTTAATTTCTAGGTAATACGAAATATCTAAATTACATCTTTTTGGCCCCTTGGATTTTAAATATGCATTTTTTACCTGCAGTGACAGTGAATACAAGTCTTTTGTATACCAAGTTCCTTGTGTTTTAACGGTTTCTTTAACTTTTTTTAAGGGGAATGCTCGATTAAACACTTGCATAAATATACTCATGAATGAATCAAACATAATATTTACACATGTTAAAGCAAAAAACAGGTTCCCAATTAACCTCCCTCATGTAAGCGATGAATTTGTAAATATTATGATTACTAAATTGTCTCGTTTCTTTATCAGTACCTTCTCTAATAGGCATTACGTTTAACTTCACAGCATGCCTAATTATACAGTGGTCTGACAGACCATAGTCACACACATCGGTTTCAGATATGTCACTTTCAATATTTGAAAAAATATTGTCTATGCACGTGCTGCAAGTTTTTGAAATCCTCGTTGGCACGGTGGACAGAGGCTTTAAAGTTTTCAGATAAAAAACAGATCTGTTAAAGAATTACTATGAGGATGATTTTCAGCAAAATTCACATTAAAATCTCCGCAAATTATTGATTTACACTTTTTTAATGTTATGATTTTTAAGATTTCTTGTAACTTGTTATAAAAAATATCGAAACTCGACGATGGCGACCTGTATATACAAACAATTAAAAACCTACCACACTCTGAATAAAAATCTATGGCACTGCACTCTAACACTTTTTCTGTACACAACTTATCAAAGCTATCCAGCTTTTTAGCTTGCAGGCCATCTTTAGCAAAGATTAAAGTTCCACCGTTTTTTAATTCTTTTCGACAAAAACAGCTTACCAGATTGTACCCTAGTATGTGCACACTAGGGACCTGTTCTTCCGTCAACCAATGTTCCGACAAGCAGATTATATCACAAGGTTGGGATAAAGTGTATGATTCTAGTTCATCGACCTTGTTACGTAGGCACTGAATGTTTGTGTACATAATTAGCAGTCGTTGCTTATCACTAGGAGTGCAACTACTTTCCGGGTTAGAGTCCAGTGGAGTAACAACAGACCCTGCAATAGGTATCACTGTTGTTCGTAGAGTTGCCAGACTTCTTTCTTGCTGTTTGTTGCCTGAGTTGGGTTTATCACTACACACAAAAGACTTTGCCAATGGATGCTCATGATGAGTTTCGACCACTTCCTTACTCCCTAGTCATTGAGTTGTATAATCGACTTTTTGCAGCTCGGAGTTGAACAAGCGTTGGTATGATGGGCACTCACTACTGTTTGTCTCGTGTCTGCAGTCAAACTTAAGATTGTTTGACACGTTTGCCTTACTGCAGTTTGCGCATAAAGCCACGTCACTTGTACATTGGGAATATGTGTGCTTGCCGCCGCAGAAACCGCATACTTCGTCACGTTGGCAATCTCTAGCAAAATGGCCGAACGCCTGGCATTTATAACAACGTTTAATATAAACATAGTCTTTAATGTTGCATCTTCTCCATCCAATATTAAGTTTATTATCGCGAAGAAGTAACTTTCTTGTATCTGGAGAAGCTTCGATCACAATATTTATCAGTCCAAACTTGTTTTCTCTTCCCTTGTATACAACTCGCATATCCGTAGTCAGCGCATCTAGATTGTTTTGATTTACAATCGTTGCCTTCAAGTCACCGTCATCAGTCGCTGATGCCACGTCAACGCCAGTAATCATAAGCCGAGGTTACGTTACGTGGACATTCCACACTATAATCACCACCCAGTGCATCTTGAGCAGTATCTCGTAACGTGTTAAGCGTAGATTCGTCCTGACAGCTTATGACAACGCCTCCGTCCCTACCTCCTCTCATCATGTATACTCCTAACTTCATGGTCTCAGGCTTAATACTGTCTTTTATAGCCTTTTTAGTCATATCACTGTTCTGCGTTTTTTCCTTAGGTTTTATAACAATCGCTGGTTTATGAGAAGTTGATTTCTCACTTGGATTGCTACGAGCCACGATATCACTATACTGTTTATTATAAATAGTAGGCCTACTTACTGATACAGTTTCCCGATTGAGCGACTGTGATTTGCCATTGTCTTGGGTCAAATTCTTGATCTCAGCTTCTAAGATCTTAATTTTTCCTTCTTGAGCTCACTCTCTCTCTCCATGCTCGCCACTAATTTATTTAAAAAGAAATTTTCACGTTTTAACATAGCACACTGTTCTTGAATGTCCGCGGGGATGGCAGCAGCAGGCAGATCTTCACCACATTACCCACGTTGTTCACAGCACCCGTACAGTACGAACACACCCAGTCTGTTTTTTGTGAATTACTGTCACCGACGCAATTTTTCGTAGGTTTTAAACACTTTGAATGAACAATGTTGTCACACGAAATGCACTTTACACCTTTTCTTATCCCAGAATTACATAATTCACAGTTATTTCCTAATTTATTTGTGGAGCCGGATGAAACGTGATCCTCACTCGCCGCCATCTTGAAACTCGATCGACTCGAATGTTAGGAGAGTTGGGGTGGGAGTCATTAGAGGGAAGAAGAAGGGAGGTTAGGCTGTGCAATATGTACAGGGCGGCTAGGGGAAGTAAGGGGTGGGGGGACATCCGCAATAAGCTACAGGAGGGGCTGCTTTACAGGGGAAGGGGGGATCATTCATGGAAGTTCCAGCGTCAAGAAGTAAGAACGGATCTGGGTCGGTATGGTTTCATGGAAAGGACTGTTAGGGAATGGAATGACTTGTCGGGGGATATTGTAGGTAGTGGGTCTTTAAGGGAATTTAGATCATTTTTAGGGGGGGACAGTAATTAGGTCTGGGGGGAGTGAGTGGTTGCCACCGGGCGGAAGGGCCCATTTGTAACCGTTAAGAAATGTTATGTTATGTTATGTTTGTATTCGCGCGGTAACCACTAGCGCCATCTCTTGACAATTTTAAAGGTGTATTAGTAAACGTATGATACAAATCCTAGATAATAACCACTTTAGAAGAAAATAACATCATATTCATTGCCTTTATAAGGCCCTATTAACCCATTGAGCCACCAGTTGATTTTGCTTATTTTGCCCGTACGGAACCAGTTAAATACAAGCCAGTTGCAGAGTTTATAATATAATAGACCTAAACAACCTAGGCCTATGCTGGTAGGCCTACCGGTAGTAGCCTAGATAAGCAACAATCACAAAGCCGCTTTGAAGTGTAGGCCTAGGTAAGCTACTAGCCTATCACGTAAGTCAAGGCGGATTGGTTCCCTCAGAATTGGTTGGAAGGCGCTTTGGCTAGCTAAGCGGGCCTAGTAATAAATTATCAAAGTCTGCAATAAGCTATAACCAAGACATCTTCATTCAATGCACATTGAACGTGTGTGATGGGGCCTCCGCCTCCCCATAGTCACGTAGTCTCCGACAGGGTACGGCCCTAGGCCTAGTTGGGGAAAACTAGGTAGGCCTAATTCGTTTAAGTTTTATTTTATTTATTTATTTATTTAACGTCTATCCTATTCAGTTATAAAAACTGATTTACAAAGGAGGACAACTAAATAAATCTAATTACATAGACGCAGACACAACAATTAACTATAGTTAAGTAAATATTTGAAATAGTAATATTACAACAATGCATTAAATACTCAACAAATTTGATAACAAATAAAAAGGATATTAAATGCGATTTATGAATGAATCGAATATATAAAAAAGGGGGTGGGGAATAAAAAAAAAAAAAAAAAAAAAAAAAAAAAAAAAAGAAAGAAAAAAAAAAAAAAAAAAATAATAAAATTTCCCAAAAAAAAAACCAAAAAAATCCACTTTTTTAAAAAAACCTTTCTTTTTCAAAAATTAAAAATTTTAAATCAAAATTAACCCCAAATAAATAAAATATCAAAAAAAATTTTTTAAAAATTTAAAAAAAAAAAATCCCAAAAAATTAAAAAAAACCCAATTAATTAAAATTTAATTAAAAAATTTTAAAAACAAAAAAATAAAAATTAAAAAATACATTAAATAATCAAAACCAAAAAAAAATTTTTAAAAAACAAAAAAACAAAAAAATCAAAATAAAAAATAAAAAAAATTTTAAATTAAATAAAAAAGCAACCCCACAAATAAATAAAAAATAAAAATTTTCGTTTAATTTTTTAAATCTTTCCTTTTTACAAATTTCACTTTAAAAAAAAAATTTTAAAATTAAAAAAAATTTCATTAAAAATCTCTTAAAAATCCCCAAAAAATTTTCAGAAAAAAAATTTTAAAAATTTCAAAAATTTAAAAAAATTTAAATTTTTAAAAAAAAACATCAAAAAAAAAAAATTGAAAAAAAATTTAAAATAAAATAAAAAATTTCAATTTTTTTTAAAAAAAAAATTACCAAAAATCCCTATATTTAATTTTCCCTAATTTCTAACCAAATTTTTAACTTAAACCCTAAATTAAAAAAAAAAAAGTTTAAAAAAATTCCCTAAAAAACCCAAAATGCTTAAACTTAATCTTTAAAAAAAACCAAAAAAATTTAATAAAAAACAATAATATAAAATTTAAAAAAAACCCAAAAATTTCTCTCAAAAAACCTTTCATTTACTTAAAAAAACCCAAAATTTAAAAAAATACAAAAATTAAAAATAAAAAATTTAAAAAAAATGTTTTTAAAAAAATTTTAAAAAAAAAATTAAAAACAAATCTAAAAAAACTTAAATAAAAAAAAATTCAATACAGAAAATTAAATTAATTAAATTTTAATAAATAATTTTTAATTATAAAATTTTCTAAAAAAATTAAAACAAAAATCGAAAAAAAAAAATAAAATTTTTTTTTACTATAAAAATATAAAGGTTCCTGATTTTTAAACCAAAAACCATCCTTTTTAAAAAACTTCTTGAAAAACTCTTACGATCTCTTCCCAAATCCCACCTTCTAAAAAAAAGGGCCCCAAGTCATAAAGAAATATAAGATATAATTGATTCCTCCCATTTTTATAAAAATTTTATCATCTTGAAAAGGGAATAAAAAAGGGGGGCCCCCAAATTTTGATCCTTGGGTCCCCCAAAAAATATTTTGAATATTTTTGAACTATTTTTTTCCCAAGTTTTGATAAAAAATTTTTCCCTTTTAAAAAAATAATCCCCCAAATATTGAAAAACAAAAAAGGATTATTTTTATTGGTTTTTAATTTTATTAAAAGAGGAAAAAAAGGTACGAATCAAATGTTTTTCCTAAGATCAACAAAAACGGCCCCAAACCTTCCCAAATTCCCGTTTGTCAATCCCTTTATAGAAAAAATTTTTGAAAATGCAGAGGGGAAATTTGCTTTGGGATCTCCCTTTTCCCTTAAAACCATTTTGGGTTTTTTCATTTAACCCCTTTCAGATGCCCCCCTTTCATGTAATAACCTCATGTGCAAAATATTTTCAATAATTTTCCCTAAAATTGGAAATTGATATGGGTCGATAAAAATTTCCCTATCATTTTTTTACCTTTACCCTTATAAATAGGTTTTAAACCCTTTGCCAATTTCAGCTGGGGGGGGGGGGAAAATCACCTACAAAAAAAAGGGGGAAAATTTTAGATTCCCCAAATTTAACCCCGGCCCTATTGATGCGCATTTCTTAAAATACTTGCATGGAATCCTTGAATTTTGTTGTCGGCTTTTAATTTTAAGGCTTTTTAATTTGCTGAAATGCTTTTTCTTTTATTTTCCCTTTACTGCGGGGTAAAATTGTTCTTTTCTATTTAAACCCTTTAAATTTCCAATTTCAGGGGAAAATCTACATCTTTACAAAAAAAAACTTTTCTGTAAAAAACACAAATGTCAGGATTAGACGTGTAGGAAAACCCCTTTCTCTGTAAAAGAGGCTATGCTACACTTTTTTTTTTCACTTTGTTACCTGCCCAACTTATTAAAACGGGCCCATAAAGATTTTGAAGAAAATCATTATAAAAAGAAGATTTAAAATGCTCACGCTTAAAAAAAACGAATCTGATTATTTACCTTTTCTAACTTTCTTGTTTCCCTCCCCGTTGATGGCCTTCTAAAAATTTAAATTTTTTTGCGCAAGGGGGCCCTCTCCTATGCATGGTTTTAATATCTGCTGTTAACCAGGGGGGCTGGTTTTCCTTTAACTTTTTAAATTTCAAGGGGGGTGCTTGCTCTTTAGATTTTCCACGGTTATTTTCCCAAAAATTTCAAATTTTTATCATCTAAACTTCCCCCCCTCCCAAAATTTTTTAAAGGGGAACCATTTTAAATATTTTCATTTACCTGTTTCCAATCAAAAATTCTTAAAAATTTTTTGTATTTAAAATTTAGGAAAAATTTTTTTGCTTTTTAAATCTTACGAACCAATAAATTAATTAAATGATCTTTTAATCCACATTTTATAAGCCCTAAAGGGAATAATTTTTTCTTGTGTTTACAAAAAAGGGTGTTCAATTAAATACCCTTGACCTTTTTTAAACCCCTATAACCCTAGAAAGTATAAATGAATTGATCTTGAACTAGGCTTTTGCCTAGGGGGCTAGGCAAAAAGGACATTTACAACCACCCGGGAAAAAGGGCCCGGAAAAAAACATTGGCTACTTTTTAAACCCTTGCCCGGAAACTTTGGGCCCGCGTTCACATAACTTTGGGGTTTAGTCTTGAAAAATTTTTTATTTGGTTGTTAGGGTAATAAGAAATCCAATATCCTGTTTGGGTTTAGTTATGTTTCGGGGCCCCTGTCAAAATGAATTTTCCCCTTTTCATTGGGGTCGTTAAAAAAACAAAAACTTCGGGGGGAACTTAAGGGGGAAATGTGGTGGGGTTTCCCCCATTGATTTTAAAAAGGCATTCGAAAAGGTTTTCCCCAAATGAAAAAACTAAAGGGGGAAAGCTGGAAGGATTAATAGAGGGAAAATTGGGGTTAAACAGATGGGTTAAGGATTTCAAAGGGGATAGGGGACAAAGGGTCAAGGTAGGGGGGGATCTTCGAATGAAGTGGAAGGGCGTGCATCGGGTACCGAAGGGATGTACGGGGACCCTTACGGGTTTTGAAATATATATAAAGGACATTGCTGACAGGTTTGGGGGCCAAGGAAAGGGTTTTGGGCAGACGTTTTGTGTAATTACAAAAATCAAAGGAATTTAGGGATGTAAGGATGTAGGGGACCTGAAGCGGGATTTTGACTATAGGGCAATTCCATGGAAATGTAAACCCTTACAAAAAATTTTTTCAAATTACCAAAAATAGGTAAAATTTGGTACCTTTTTAAAAGCGGGGGGTTTTGTACTTTTCCAAATCGGGAAATGGATTTTTAAGATAAAAAAAAACGGTTTGATTTTTTGGGTGCACTTACAAAACAATTTGCGCTTTTTCCCCCAAACTTTTCGTTTATTAGTTAGGTTTTACAAAAGAGAAAATACCCCAAAATTAAAAGGGTTTTTGGGAAAAAATCTGACTGAAAACTGATAAAAAATACATCTTTTTGTACCTAGAATTATTTTAAAAAATTAAAAGGTTTAAAATACAATTTTTACATTGGCCCCTACTTATTTTTTCAATTTTAAATTAAAAATGGTTTGAAAAAGCTGTAAATTTCAGTTACCAAAAAATTTACAAAATTTTTGGTCGGGAGACTATAAATTATTTTCCCAAACTTGCTACTCCAGATTTTCTTTAGTTTTAAAATATTACCCTTTATAGGCCAAATGTAATTCTTTTTTTTGAAATTTTTAAACTTGTAATCAATAAATTTGCAGGGTAACTGACGGGGACATTTATTGGAAAATGACTAAAGTAACTGATTTACTTCATTTAAATTGGGGTCGGGGGCTACAAAAGGGGGAAAACGCTAAAGTCCCCCCGTTTTTGAGGGATGGCTTTTTTTGTAAGTTTTTATTTTTGCGTGGGACCATTTTTTTTTTTGGGGCAAGTGTTTTGGGTGAATGTTTGTGGGTGATTTTTTGCCCAATTTCATTGTTTCTTGTTAGATGTTATTTTTAAACCTCAAAAAATTTTTTTAAAACCATTATTTCTAGCTTTCTGGAAAACCTTGCCCAACTTTTACAATTTTTTCTTTAAAAATTGGTACTACAAAAACAAAACCGAAGGGGGGCCCTGTAAAAATTTTTAAAACTTTTGTTGCCCTCCCCTTTGGGGGGGTCAAAATCGGCCTTATGTGAAAAAAATATCCACTTAAAGAAAAAAAACTCATTTTTAAAAAACCCTTTATTTCTATGGATTTAGAAAATTTTTTAAACTTTTTCTTTAAAAAAGGTCTACATCCCATAACCTTAAGTTCCATTTAAATTTATAAAACGTTTTTGGGCCCACCCGTTTTGGTCAAAAATGGGCCCAAAGCGACAAAAATACGCACTAAAAATCAAAAACCCCATATTAAAACTTTTTTCATAGATTTCTAAAAAACCTTTCTTAAATTTTTTCTTTAAAAGGAAATCCCTCACCAAAAACCCATCAATGCCCAGGTAAATATAACTTTTGTCCCCCCCCTGTTTGGGTCAGAACCCCCCAAAATGTGTCAAAAATTTTCAAAACAAAAAAATCGAAAAACCCCTATTAAAAAAACCTTTATTTCTTTTGGGTTTTTCTAGCTAATTTTTTCAGCTTTTTTTTTTCCCAAGGTCCCAAATCCCCCAAAACCCAAAAGCCCAAGGGGAAATAAAAAAACTTTTGTAGCCCCCCCCCTTTTGGGTCAAAACCCTAAAATTTAACAAAAATATGGGAACTTAAAATCGGAAAAAAATCGTAAAAGTACAAATATTCATAAGAATATTTTTTCCCTTTTGTCCCCAAAAAAACGTGGGAAAGGGTCAAAGTTCAAAAGAAACGAAGGTCCCCCAAAAATTTTCTTTAAAATTCGCATTTTGCCTTTTTGCCCGGTTAGAGAGCGAAAAAAACAAAACAGAAATCCCCCCCAAAAAAAAAAAAAAAAAACTTTGGAGCAAAATTTTTTGGGGGTCGTGAAATTAAAGCCCTTCGTTTCTTTTCGTACGTCATCCAATTTTTGCAAATAATAACAAGAACTTAACAATTTTTTGTATATAGTATTTTGGCAGGCTGTAAAATACTTTTTTTTTAAAAATTAAATTTGATATTTGGTGAAAAGAAACCAAATTGGGGGAAAACGTGAGTAGTCCAACTCTTTTGCAATTTTGGCTAATTACGTAAAGTAGTAAACCCGGAGTTTTTTACTTAAAAATGTCTCTCACGTGCGGGGAAAAACCAAAAGGGATTAGGGGGCTGTAAGGGTTCAAAAAGCTCTCATGCAAATTTTTATGTGTATTTTTTTTTTTTTTATTTATTTATTTATTTATTATTATTTTTTATTTATTTACCGTCTATCCTTTCATTTTAAAAAAACCCTGATTTAAAAGGAGGACAACTAAATAAATCAAATTTACTAGATGCAGACACAACAATAAACTACTTTAAGTAAATATTTAAAAATAGTAAATTAAAAACCAATGAAAAAAAATTTATTCAAAATTTGAAAACAAAAAAAAAGGATTTTAAATTGCAATTTAAATGAATCGAATATAAAAAAAGGGGGGGGGGAAAAGGGAAAAGAAAAAAAAAAGAAAAGAAAAAAAAAAAGAAAAAAAAAAAAAAAAGGAAAAAAGGAAAGGAAAAAAAAGAAAGAAAGAAAGAAAAAAAAAAGAAGAAAAAAATAAAAAACAGTTAAAAAAAAAAGGAAAAGAAAAGAAAAAACTGATTTTTTAAGGGATCCCACTCAAAAAAAATATGGGGTTTTCCCCAAAAATCGGGAACAGCAAATCAGGGAGTAATCAATCTTTGGGGAAGAAACCACCGAACCGAATTTTCCCCATTCTTGTGTTAAAAACCACATTCTTGTTTTTAAAAATTTTGGAAAACAATTTAGGCAAAAGATCTTGACTCTAATATATAATTATACCCGATATAAAATTTTTAAAATTGTTAAAGTAAAAAATTTGTCAAGCAAGATCCAGGACACCAAACTAAAGTTGAAAGTTCCCCCGGGTGGGGGGGCAACCAGACAACTGGGCGAAAAATATAAATTTAAAAAATACATTAAAAACATAAAAATCAAAGAAATAATGAACAAACAAAGAGAACAGCAAAATATAAAAGAAAATGAAGATAAAATAAACATGGGGAAAATTTGGCCCCAAAAATAAATAGAAAAAATCAATTTTTCTTTTTTTCTTCGTTTATTATCTTTTGCTTCTTTTAAACTTTTAAATTTACTATTCCTAGCTCGAAAAAGGGCTTCAAATCTAAAAAAATTAAAATTTTTCCAAAAAAAAGGATACTCCTCTGTCCCAAGAATGACTTTTTTAAAAGTCGGTATATCAACTTGGAAAAACTTTTAATATGTTAAAGGTTTTAAAATTTTAAGAACTTTTGGTTTAAAAGGGAAAAAACCCCAAAAAAATTTGCTGCGCTCGGCACGATTTTAGGGGTTTTTCCCCGCCAAAACGTGGAAGGGGAACGTAAATTGAAACCCCCGGGCTCGGGGCCCGACTTGAGTTTCGTATGCGCGCTCGGTCCCCCCCCCCCCGCATAAGAAATAACTTTGCATTTATAGTATCATCTTTCAATATCCCGGTGAAAAAAGTGCATCAGCTAAAAGGAATAGTGTAATAATATCGAGCTTTTTTAAAAATGGTGTTTTTTAGTCAAAAATAAAAAATTGGTGATAAAAGGGCAGGGAAATATAAAAATAATAATGGAAAAAAATTACAATACAGCCATCATTTCATGGGTTTAAAAACTGTGAAAAAGTTTCATAGCAAAACCGCAATTTTTGTCATATTTGCCCTTTTTTTTTCAAAAAAAATATTTATTTTATATTTTTCCGGGCACAATTTTTTTTCCAAATTTAATTGTAGAAAATGCATGTATATGCAAAAACCCCCTGTGAATCATTCAAAATAAATGATAAAAACAGTTTTCCCTTTATAAAAGAGCTTTTTGTGCGCGATTTTTACCCAAACTAAGCCCCAAACCATCTAGAAAAACCAATCACTTAGAAATAAAACCTTCCTAACACGACGTACATGCCCACAACCCTGCACTCCATTTTTTCTGAGCGGTCGTAAAACCCGCGCCCCCAATTCTGTTTTGGAACGTATAATTTATGCGATACTTGGGGATATTTCTTTCCACGCACTTCCCCCCCCTTTAAAAAAAAAAATTTTTTTTTTTTAAAAAAACACAGATGACGGGGGGGCCAACCCCCCCCCCCCCCCCCCCCCCAAAAAAACCCCAAAAAACCCCTAAAACAAAAAAAAATTTTTTTCCCAAAAGGAAAAAAAAAAAAATTTTTTTTGGACCTAGAAAAAAAAAAAAACAAAAAAATTTTTTTTTCCCCCAAAAGAAAAATCCCCAAAATTTTTTTCCCCCAAAAAAAAAAAAGGGGGGCCCCCCCTTTTTTTTTTAAAAAAAAAAAAAATTTTTTTTCCCCTTTTTTTCATAAAACCCAAAAAGGGGGCCCCCAAAAGGGGGTTTTTTTAAAGGGTTTCCCCAACCCCCGGGGGGCCGGGGGCCCGGGGAAACCCGGGGGCCCGGAAATGGCCCTTTTTTTCCCTTTTTTGGGGGAAATTTTTTTAAAAAATTTTTAAAAACCCAAATTTTTACAACCCCCCAAAAACCTTAAATTAATTTTAAATTTTTTAAAAGGGTAAAATTTTTTTTTTTAAATTTTAAATTAAAAAAAAAATTTTTTAAAAAAAAAAATTTAAAAAAAAAAAATTTTAAAAAAAATTTTTTTCCCAAAAAACCCTTTTTTTCAATAAAATTTTTTTAATTAAAAATGAATTTTTTTTAAAAAAAAAAATTTTTTTTTAAAAATTTTTTTAATCGTTTTAAAAAAAATTTTTTTTTTTTAAAAGGAAAAAAAAAAATTAAAAATTTTTTTAAAAAATTTTTGGGTTTTTTGGGATTTTTTTTAAAAAAATAATTTTTTTGGGGAAAATTTTTTTTTTTTCCCCCCCCAAATTTTTAAAATTTTTTTTTCCCCTTTTTAAATTTTTTCCCAAGGTGGAAAAAAAAAAAAAAGGGGGGGGTTTTAAAAAGGGGGGCCCCCAGTTTTTGGCCGGGAAAAGGGGGGAAATTTTTCCTTTAAAATTTTTTTTTTAAAAAGGGGGGGGAAAAAAAAAACCCGGGGGGGTTAAAAAAAAAAGGGGGGGGGGGGGGGGGGGTTCCCCCTTTTTCGGGGCCGGGGGGCCCCCCGGCCAAAATTTTTTGGGTTTTTTTTATTTTTAGGGGGTTTTTTTTGGGGGGTTTTTTTTTTCCAAAAATTTTTTTTTTTTTTTAAAATTTTAAAATTTTTAAAATTTTTTTGGGTTGGGGGGGGAAATAAAAAGGTTTTTTTTTTTTGGGGAATTTTTTCCCCCAAAAAAAAAAAAAAAAAAAAATTTTTTTTTTTTTTTGGGGTTTTTTTTTCCCCCCGGAAAAAAAGTGGCCCCCCCCCCCATTTTTTTCCCCCCCTTTTTTTTTTTTTTTGGGAAAAAAAAAAAAAAACCCCCCCCCTTTTTTTTTTTTTTTTTTTTAAAAAAATTTTTTTTTTCCAAAAAAAAATTTTTTAAAATTTTAAAAAAAAAAAAAAACCCCCAAAAAATTTTTTAAAAAAAAACCTTCAAAATAAAAATTTTTTTTCCCCCCCCCCCTTTTTAAAACCCCCCCCTGGGGTCCCGGGGGGGAAAATTTTTTTGGGGAAAAGGGAAAAAACCCCCCCCGGCCCCCCAAAAAAAAAGGGTTTTAAAATTTTTTAAAAAAAAATTTTTTAAAAAAAAATTTAAAATTTTTTTTTTTTTTAAAAATTTTTTTAAAAAAATTTTTTAAATTTTTTTAAAATTTTTTTTTTTTGGAAAAAAAGGGGGGAAAAAGGGGGGGGAAAAAAAAAAAATTTTTTCCCTTTTTTAATTTTTTTTAAACCAAATTTTTTTAATTTTAAAAAATTTTTTTGGCCCTTTTTTTTTTTTTTAAATTTTTTTTTTTCCTTTCCAAAATTTTTTGTTTTTATTTTTTTTTTTTAATTTTTAACCTTTTTTTTTTTTTGTTTTTTTTAAAAAAAAAAATTTTTTTTTTTTTTGGGGGGGAAACCCCCTTTTTTTTTTTGGGGCCAACCCTTTAAAAAAAAAAAAAAAAATTTTTTTTTAAAAAAAAAAAAAAAAAAAAAAATTTTAAATTTTGAAAAAAAGGGGGAAATTCCTTTCGGGGGCCCCAAAAAAAATTTTTTTTTAAAAAAAACACCTTTAAAACCCCCAAAATTTTTTTTTAAAATTTTAAAAAATCCCAAAATTTTTTTTTTTTCCCCCCAAAAAAAATTTTTTTTCCCGGGGAAAGGGGGGGAAAAAAAAAAAACCCCCGGGGGAAAAAAACCCGAAAAATTTTTTTTTTTTTAAAAAATTTAAAAAAAAAAACCCCCAAAAAAATTTTAAAAATTTTTTTTTTTGGGGGAAAAGGGGGCCCCAAAAAACCCCCCCAAAAAAAATTTTTTTTAAAGGAAAAATTTTTAAAAAAAAAAAATTTAAATTTTAATAAAAAAATTTTTAAAAAAAAATTTTTTTTTGGGGAAAAAAAATTTTTTTAAATTTAAAAAAAAGGAAAAAAAAAAAACCAAAAAAATTTTTTTTAAAAAAAAAAAGGAAATAAACCCAAACTTATTTAAAAAAAAAAAGGGGGGGTTAAAATTAAAAAAAAGGAACTTAAAAAAAAATTTTTTGGGGGAAAAATTTTTTTAAAAAAAAAGGGGTTAAATTTTTTTTGGGGTTTTTTTTTTTTTTTTAAAAAAAATTTTTTTAAAAAAACCGAATTTCCAAAAAAAAATTTTTTTTTTTTTTTTTTTTTTTTAAAAAAAAAAAAAACAAAAGGGGGTTTTTTTTTTAAAAAAAAAGTTAAAAACCCCAAAAAAAAAAAAAAAAAACCTTTAATTAAAAAAATTTTAAAAAAAAAAATTTTTTTTTTTTTTTAAATTTTTAAAAATTTTTTGGGGTTTTTAAAAAATTTTAAAAAGGAAAAAAACCCTTTTTAAAAAATTTTTTTTTTAAATTTATTTTTTAAAATTTTTTTTAAATTTTTGGGGGCCCCGGGGTTTTTTTTTGGGGGGGGGGCCCAAAAAAATTTTTTAAAAAATTTTTAAAAAACCCTTAAAGGGGAAAGTTTTTTAAAGGGGGGGGGGGGGGAAAAAGGGGGGGAAAATTTAAAAATTAAAAAAGGGGGAAAAGGGGGGGGGAAAAAAAAAAAGGGGGGGTTTTTTGGGGGGTTAAAAATTTAAAAAAAGGGGGTTTTAAAATTTTCCGCTGGGGGAAAAAAAACCCCCCCTTTTTTTTTTAAAATTTTTTACCTTTTTTTGGGGGGTTTTTTCCCTTTTTGGGTTTTAAAAAAAACCCCCCAAAAAATTTTTTTTTTTTGGGTTTTTTTCCCCCCCTTTTTTAAATTTTTTCCAAAATTTAAAGGGGGGGAAAAAAATTTTTTTTTAAAATTTTTTTTTTTTCCCTTTTTTTTTTTTACCAAAAATTTTTCCCCCCCAAAAGGCCCCAAATTTTTTTTTTGGAAAATGGTTTTTTTTTTTTTAATTTTCCCCCATTTAAATTTTTTTTTTTTGGGAATTTTAAAAAAAAAAACCCTTTTTAAAAACCCTTTTTAAAAAATTTTCCCCCCCAAAGGGGAAAATTTTTTAAAAAAACCTTTTTTTTTTTAAAAAAACAACCCCCTTTTTTAAAAATACCCCAAAAAAGGGGAAAAAGGGGGTTGGGGGGGGAAAAGGTTTTTTTACCCCCCGGGGAAAAAAAAAAAAACCCCCCCGGGTTTTTAAAATTTCCCCCGGGGGGGGGGGGGGAAAAAGGGGGGAAAAAAAAAAAAGGGGAAAAAAAAAGGGGGGGTTTGGGGGGGAGAAAAGGGAAGTAAAAAGGGGGTTTTTTTTAAAAAGGGGGGGGAAAAAAAAAAAAGGGGAAAAAAAGGGGGAAAAGGGGGGAAAAAAAAAGGGATTTTTTTAAGGGAAAATTTGGGGAAAAATTTAAAAAAAAAGGAAAGGGGAAAAAAAGGGTTAAAGAAAAATTTTAAAAAAAAGGAAATTTTGGGGGGAAAAAAAAAAATTTTTAAAAAAAGGGGGGGGAAAAAAAATTAAAAAAAAATTTTTTTGGGGGGGCCCCCCCCCAAAAAAGGGGGGAAAAAAACCCCAAAAAAGGGGGGTTTTTAAAAAAAAAAATTAAAAAAAAAAATTTTTGGGGGGCCCCGGGGGTTTTTAAAAAAAAAAAAAAAAAATTGGGTTTTTTTTTGGGGAAAAAAAAAAAAAGAAAAAATTTTTTGGGCCCCTTTCGGGGCCCCAAAAAAAATTTTTCCCCTTTTTTTTTTTAAGTTTAAAAGGGGGAAAAAAAAAAAAGGGAAAAATTGGGTTTTTTGGGGCCCCCCCGGCAAAAACGGGAAAAAGGGGGGTTTTTTTTGGGGGGGGTTTTTTTTAAAAACCCCCAAAAGGGGTTTGGGAAAACCCCCCCCCCGGGGAAAAAAAAAAAATTTTTTTTTTTTTTGGGGGGGGGTTTTTTTTCCCCCCCTTTTTTTTTTTAAAGGGGGGGTTTTAAACCCCCCCCGGGGCCCGTTAAAAAATTTTTTTAAATTTTTTTTTGTTTAAAAGGGGGGGTTTTTTTGGGGGGGGGGGGCCCTTTCCCCAAATTTTAAAAAAAAAAACCTTTTTTTTTTTTAAAAAAAAAAAATTTTTTGGAAAAAAAATTTTTTTTAAAATTTTAAAAAAAAAAAAAATTTTTTAAAATTTTTTAAAATTAAAAATTTTTTTTTTTTTTAAAAAATTAAAAAAAACCCCTTTCCCCCAAAAAATTTAAAAAAAAAGGTTTTGGTTTAAAAGGTTTTTTTGGGGGTTTTTTTTCCCCCCCTTTTTTTTTTTTGGGGGGTTTTGGGGGGTTTTTTTTTTGGGGGGGGGAAAATTTTTAAATTTTTTTCCCCCCTTTTTTTCCAACTTTTTTCCCCCCGGGGGAAATTTTAAAAATTTTTTTAAATTTTTTTTTTTTCCCCCCCCCCCAAAAAAAATTTTAAAAAAAAACCCCCCTTTTTTTTCCCCAAAAAAAAAGGGGAAAAAAAAATTTTTAAAAAAAAAAATTTTTTTTTTGGCCCCTTTTTCCCCCCTTTTTTTAAAAAAAACCAAAAATTTTTTATTTTTCCCCCTTTTCCTTTTCCCCCTTTTTTTTTTTTAAAAATTTTTTTTCCCCCTTTTAAAATTTTTTTTTTTTTAAAAAAATTTTTTTTTCCCCTTTAACCCCTTTCACCCACGAGGCACACAAGACATGATTTGTTCAGACCTTTTGAAAAGATCACCTTTCTTTGGTTCATCGGGAAATAGATGCAAAAATCACCAGTAAACAGTGATTGACATGTCTATTATTTTTAATGTGTCGCAAAACCCGTCGCCAAGCCACTGTGCAGTATCCATTATTACGCTTTATTGGTTTGTTAAAGCTAGGCTCACAAAGAAACTACAGCCGGGCAACACTGACAATGGTCAGACAAGATGGAATTTCAATTTACAACCCTTGTAATTGGATATAGCCAGTAGCTTACAAGTTCCCGCTGAATCGATGAATCTGCCGAAATTCGTAAAATGTAAACGGATAAACTAATTATATTAAGTTCTCCAACCAGAAGATTGTTACTCAATAAGTGATTAAATGCTTCAGAGAGTGGCTTAATAAAAATACCTACCAGAGTTGATTCAAATAAAACAATGTTAAAAATGCTCCGGGCAACTTTAACAATGACGATAAAACATCATCATTCCTAGAATTCTAAGAAAATCCGGCATAGGCCTACAATGAAAACCCAAAGTTCTTATTCTATGGGTCACTTGTTCTGAAGGGAACAGGGCCTCTCCAAGTTGATCAATAATCACTGATAAGCTACATGAAGTAGCTAACACAAATATAACCAAATTGTTGAAGTAGTAATCGTGGTTAACCAATTAACTAGGCCTAGGCATACGGAACTTCAATTCGCAAGTGGTTTATTTTCTTGGGTCTAACAATCTTTGCATTATTACATAAATCAAGAACCGATTCAACTGATATGGTCAACATTATTTTATTTCTTATAATTATGTTTTATGTCACCTCTGACTAGCAATTTCACAGAATGTCAGTCAGTTACTAATTATCAGTCAGTTACCGAGTGCCTATTTATATGTTAAACACTTCAAAAAAAAACAAAAAAAAACAAACAAACTCTGGGGTTATTTAAAACATCAATGTTTAATGCTAAAAAATAAAATATAGTAATGTTCCTAACTGTTTAACTTTCAGAGCATTTTCGAAGACATATGTTCCGAGTGAAACATCAGGTTGCCAAAACGTCAGTCAGTTACTGCTGCATTGTATGCACTCGTTTTAATTTCTATTCACTGTTCATCTAGTTGTAACTTGTTTACTTTTAAAGCTTATTTGATTCTGTAAATTTTGATACCTAATTTTCCAAAAAAATAATGATGGATTATTGATCTCAATGTCCATTCTTAATGCAAAATGTGTCTAAATGTCAGTCAGTTACCCGTGGAATTGCCCTATACTGGAGGAATGGGTAATGGGCAATGAGATGAGCCTTAACACTGATAAATGTAAATGGGTAAGGTTCACAAGAAGGAGGATAGCCCGAGGACTAGGGGAAGGTTACTCACTCATGGGGAAGGAACTGGAAAAGGTGGATAAAATTGAATATCTAGGAGTGTGGCTGCAGTATAAGCTCAGCTGGGAGGAACACGTCAAGGAGGTTTCTAAGAAAGGTTTTAGGTGCCTTAATTTTGTTATGCGGACACTAAAAGGGGCAAGTAGTGAATTAACCTTTTCAATGCTGGGTTTTGAACGGAGCACCCAACACCCCAGTGCTGGGTTATTTTGAGCAAAAAGTCAATTTCTCTCACTTGTATTTGATAGTAATATTTAACTTATCAAAATGTTTAATCATCCTTGAAATGAAGTAAATTTCATTACACTATACACCTTGTTTAGATTGTCTTGCTTTTATACTGTCAAGACTATTATTTACACGTGACAATTGCCCTAGGCCTAGCAATGGCCTACGTAAGTGTGAGCTGGTTTTCGTCAACTAGGCCTACTGACAACGTCCTTTACTTCTCTATTATTTCAACCTTTACCTACTTCAAAGTCTATGATTGCTAACCAAGTTGGAATAGTGATCATAAACCTCCTAATTACAACCTATTTTGCCTGAAAACTGTGTTCTTTCATCATCCTAACCTTTTCCAGACGCCATTATTATCTTCACTTGTTGTTTTTGCCAATTTTTACTACTGAAATAACTGACAGAGCCATCTGTGGTCAAACTACCAAACTAGAAGATGGTTAAACAGCTTGCACATAAGAGTGCAGCACAGTTTAAAAATCGACTTTTTACAATCGATTATATCTATCAGCAGCAACAAGCGCGCGCGTTTCGAAACTACCCCAGATCGAGTATACTCGACGGCTGCACTGGGGAAACAAGATGGCGGCATCGAGTATACTCGATGGCCGCACAGAAAAGGTTACAAGGACACGCACGCATACAAAACCCTAGTGAGACCGGTGGTCGAGTATGCTGGAGCTATATGGGACCCGTATAGGAAGGGGGAAGTAGATGAGATAGAGGCTATACAGAAAAGAGCTGGAAGAAGGGTACTTAGAAAGGGGAATACATGGAAGGAGGAAGTAGTAAATGGGCATGTAGTAAGGAAGTATGATAGTGTCTCCAGTATGGTAAGAGATCTAGGATGGGAAGAGCTAGAGGTCAGACAAAGGATGGACAGACTAGGGAAAATGTATAGAGTGACTAGAGATCATGAAGGATGAGGGGAGATGAACAGCCTTCTAAGGAAGGCTAATTATCTAGCAAGAGGGGAACATAAGTGGAAATATGAGAGAGGGACATGGGCTACGGGTGTAGGAAGGAACTCGTTCTTGGCCAGAACGGTGGTGAAATGGAATGGCCTGAAAGAGGGGGTAGCGGGCGAAAAAGATATCAAAGGATTTAAAAAGTCTTTAAAACTACTGCCTAAGGCTCACCCGGTTTAAATAAGTAAGAGAAAAGGACTCACCAATGAGTGTGTGATGAAGTACACATGGACGGAAGATGTAAATCAAAGGGAAAAATGCAGTGGCGACTCGTGCTATTGTGCGCTGGTGCTGTAGCACCACCACCATAAATCATCCATCTCCATTAAACTGATTTTTTTATAAGTTCAATGTGTAGGGGGGCTATGTATTGTAAAATTAAGTATTCAAAAGTATCCGCGGCCGTGCTGCAGAGATGGTGCTGATGGTCAACTTTTTCATACCGCGTATTACATGGTGGTGATGGTTTTGAACCAAGCATATGTAGAAACCTGCGATGTGCTCCGCACCGAATTCAACGACTTTTAAGCCCTTTTAGCACGCAACGACAGGGAACAACACGGGTAAAACGAAACGCAAACCGGTCTTCTGGTGCTATCGGGACTCGCGTACTCGGGCTCTGTATAGGTTCGCCCGCTAGCCGGGCACTCTTGCAATCACTTCTCGTCAGTCGTCAGTCTTCAACCCTACAGCAGTCGCTGTAGGTAATTGTTGTTTAATTTAAATTGATTGCAGTTTAATTGTTACTCAATTATTTTTGTTTGTGTGGAGGAGGTGGGTATTGTGACAACCTCACAACCCCTCGTTCCCTGTCACACATAACCCATATGCATGATTTACGTTTGCTGTAGGGGTAAGTGGGGTAAATGGGAACATGGGGTAAATAGGAACAGCCCTAAAATCTACCCCATATGACCTATTTAAAAAAATACAAAAAATATTCCATGTGACCTTTTTATTTTCTCAACAACATATCAAAAAATCAGCTCATTCTGATGTTAATTTAATAGTTTTCTGATTTTTTAAAAACTACCCTACACTTAAAAGTTGATGTAAGTTTCAGTCAAAAAAACTTAAGAAAAAAAAATTATGTCCAAAGAGTACCCTAAAAAAATATTTTGACATATAAAAAGTTCCCCCTAACTATGAACATGATTTTACAATTTGTTTGCATTTGCTTATCTTAGTCCATCATGGCTGTTAAGCCCCTGTTCCCATTTACCCCATACCACCTCCATTTGGGGGTAATTAGGAACACTGGTTCGGGGTAATTAGGAACAAGTGGGGTAAAAAGAAACAACACAGTTAACCTATGGGTTATATTTATGGGGTAAATGGGAACATTTCTCGATCTTCACAGCCATCTCTATTTGACCATTGTGGTTGACCAAGTGTTGTGAAAATTGCCATTCAGGCCATTTTTCTGCTTTTTCCTCAATTTCTTCTGAGACTTGGGAAAATATCACCTCAGTGCATTATATTCACAAGATTCCCATAAGATTGATGTGCGTTCCTAATTACCCCATATTCCCACTGTTGATAAAATTTGATTAGAAAAGTTAAATTCATCCCCCCTTCCCAATTTTTCCACTTACTTATTTGCAAGGTTGATAATTAACACTAAACTAATCCTATTGTCACAAAAACAACTAAGAATATTTTTTTACACGAATGTAGCGCTTCGCTCCGCTCCGGTTTTAATATATAATCTGATATTGTTTTCTTACATAGCATCCACAGTTTTTAACATTTTGACTTAATTTTTTTTTTATTGAAATCATACATCAGATATGTCTGTTCCTATTTACCCCATTTTGTTTTACCTGACACCAATAAGCTACAGTGTTGTCTGTTCCCATTTACCCCAAAATGACGGGGTAAATAGGAACAATACCACTTTTTACATTTAATTTTTTTCCTAGTACATGATTTTAGGAAAATGACACACAAGTTATTCCTTACACTAACAACAGTGCAAAGAATAATGTACAACAAAAAAATCATAAAAAAGTCAATTGTACAACTTTTTACAGAAAGTCAAAGCTGAAAAGTTCTAAAAGTGTTCCTATTTACCCCACTTACCCCTATATTAGCACCACCTGTTATAATGTCCACGAGCCGGCACTGGAAAAATGGAAAAATGGAAATAAGGCAAGAAGAAAGATGGGAAGTAAACAAGAAATAGGGAAATATGATAATTGAAAGGATGGATGCTAAGAAGGAAGGAAGGATGAAGAAACCTACCACCGACTACAGTCAATAGTAGGAGAGAGAGATACAATACAATACAATCTGATTGGTCCGTCGTAAGAATTTTGTTTTTGTTATAACAATTTCTTAAGACTAAAACGTAAACAATTTAACACATATTTCCTATCCCCTTATAACTAAACCAATTAGTGTGAACGCGGCCTTAACGGTCACACCCTAAGGCCTGCCTAGGCCCCTACCCTAGCCTATTGGCCTAAGGAGCTATCCGAATAGTGCAAAAACGCGTTCATTCCCTGGTCTTATTCTCGTTTTACGTCACCGTTAGGCGTCACGATATCCATGACGTAGCTAGTAGCATCCGAATAGTCGAGCGCACGATCGAGACTCGCCGAAATCTGGGAATGAGAACAAGAATCGGAAAAGGACACCTGATCTTGTTCTTAGTACTAGAACATGGCGGCTGTTTACGATACGTCCGATAAATTGCATAAATAAATAAAAGATAAAATGCATGAAGCAATCTAGTTACAAGACCAGGAATCAGACCAAGAATAAGAACAAGACCAAGTAATGAGACCAAGAACGGCGAAGAACACTATTCGGTTAGGTCCGGTCTAGGCCCTTGGCCTGAATGGAGAGAAGTTGAGCAGTAGGCCTAGGGCCTGGGGGAGACCTTGTGAAGAACATGGGGGAAATATGTGAGCAAAGAGATAATGGAACAAGGGAACCAGAAATATTAAGTGGAGTGAAGGGCACAACAGAGGAGGATTTGATAAATTAAGTTTAAGGGCGCGTCAACCGTTAGGTCATAATGCGCCACTCTAGCCTAGGGAGTATGGGGAGGAAACTCCCATGCCACTGGCTAGGAAAAAGAATCTAGCATAACCTCAAAATTTCCATTCATGAATTCTAGCCTAGACTGTGGGGTTTAGGCGGGCATACGTCTTAAAAGTAAGCTAGTATGGCTAAATGATATAAACCTAAACCAATAAGGTGTTTTTCACAATACACACCACAATTTTCATAGCCTACCTTATTAAAAAAAACAACCAAATTTTCACAAAAAATGAAAAGGTGCGAATTTTCAATGGCGTCACCAGTGTCACAAAATTCCACCGCCAGCAAAATGCAAAATGCGTATGAAGTCCAGATTCCAGTCGGCAGTGCTGGCGCCTAATTTAAAATGCATTACAAATACAAAATATTATAATGTAGCCTACCCAATATGTTTAAAATTTCCTTCAATTTTTGTACATTCCGAAGATGTCGGAGGTTAGTAAAGATAGCACAATACAGATGCATTCAAATGTTTTATATTCATTGTTTTGGGCCTAAAATAAGCGTCAAATCAAAAACATTTAATAACCAGTAAAAATTCTGAATAGATAATTTTGAAGGGTAGATTAAAGTTTATTAGCAGAGAGCTCAGCACAAAAATCCTGGGCCTCGCATTAAATGGCAAGCTAAATATCCATTATAAACCCAAAGCTGATGCTGCTGGTGTGGAACCCCACTCAGAATATGCCCGATCAATAAATAATGTCATCAACAGGTCGCCGCTAAACTCAACAAATAAATTTCATTCAGGCCAACTAGTTGACAAGTCATGAGATACTTTGTAATATTTAAAAAATATCAAAACTTAATTTTTAATCTAGAATAGAAAATGTACTGCCAATGGGTAGCATGATCAACTGTACTGTATGCAGTAAAGAAATGAAATGAAATTAGTTATGAATGTACAGGGCAACAGAAAAGTTATTGGGTCCACCATGAGCCGTCAACAAATTGTCAAACTTGGTAATTTTCGGGCTAGCCCATAAAAAAAATAGCATGGAATAGCATGGGGACGATCTTTATGCCCGTGACCTTGGAAGATATCCACAAAATATTGGCCATTATTGACGCTCTCATCAGCCTTTTCTGTAAATCCGGTATATTTTGTTTTTTTCATTTGGGCAAGTGGTTCAGACAAAATATTACACTGATTACCAAGAAGGGGTGTGACCGTGTGATTTTGTAATGCACATTTTTGTGTGTTTCAGTATATTTGTGCACAGTTTTAAGGAACGAAGTTATAATATGAATGACCATTTCAGCTTGGGACATTGTTATAGAACCAATATGTGGAACAAAAAATAAATACAGTATGTTAAAACCAATGTTAAAACTGATTTAGGAAATTTACGAAAATGTTAATTTTTGCAAATTTCGGACCATAAAACATAATTCGTTTAAAATCAATTACAAACTAACAAGATATAATTTTTTAAATCGGAGTGTAGTATTATCGTTGAGTGAATAATATATACTGTTCACTCAACGGTATTATCTTTGAGTATGGAACCTATGGTTATATACTCAATGGTATTTTGCTATAGATTGTGTGTTAAAACATCATGTTTTTGGGGGTAATAGCCTCTAAAAGTGTTATTTATATAGGCACGAACTATTTATATTTATACTTTTCACACTCACTCACACACATACACTCAAACATACGTACAGCACCACACATACGTTCATGTTTATGAATCACAGACACATCCTACAGATGAGTATACCGAACTAGTAGATCCACTATCTTCATTGAAAACAAGATTAAACTCTGTCCAGGGACACCGGAATGTGCAGTGATGATATCACTCGCTGCTTGTAGATAAGCCAGCCATAATCGCGCTCTGCGTCTGACTGAGAAATGTATGTTGTCCCACACTCAGAGTTGAGACATTTTGACGGCCCGAAAAAAACTGTGGGATTTTCAACTACAGGGTCTCGAGCCCGGGCAGGGCGGGTGCTGCAAGGACAAACAGAATGCCATGCCTAAGAGGGATTCGAACCCACTTCCTTAAGAGCAGAGCGTATCGGAACCAAGTCTCAACCGCACGAGGCAACACCCCTGGACGGCAGGGTCTAGACTTCAAGGCCCGGGCATGGCAAGTGCTGCATGGACAAACACAGAATGCCGTGCCTAAGTGAGATTCGAACCCACTTCATTCAGAGTCGAGCGTATCGGAGCCTAGTCTCAACCACGCGGGGCAGGAAGATCGTCCAGTAGAGTGTGAGCCACTGGGGAGTCAAAGGGATGCCGCCTAATTAATTATGCAAATTTTTAATTACCCCTAATTAATTAATCGCGCAAATTTTTTAATTGTGCAAATTTTTAATTATGCAAATTTTTTAATTGGTCAATTAATTAATCAAAATTTAATTATGCAAATTTTTAATTGGTCATATTTTTAATTTTCAAGATGGCGGATGCTACACTAGAGTGTGACCACTTTAACCTAACTTAACCTAACATGATGACGTCATGCAAACCTGTCAAGACTTGTTTCTTCAAGATGGTGGACACTACACTAGAGTGTGACTGCTTTAACCTAACTTTTTATTTTTGACACAAGAACCTAACTTTTTGGGACGGAGCATCGTGTACGTCCTTCCAGGATGAAGACTGGCCTGAGACTGACGATTTTGAGCTTGACTTGGACCTACCCCCACCATGACGGTGTCAATGCGCAGAGTAAGCTGCGCAGTGGATTGCGCTAGCTATATGCATGCTGTAGCCTGCACGGACACTATGCGATCCGCTGCCTAGTGGTGAATTTTGTAACTTTGCAAGACCAGTATCACACAGACAGAAGTGGTTTGCCGTCTAGGCTTTCCAATTATATAACTTGAATGGAGCTGCAATGTCATACAATAAGTATTCACAAAATTATGTTATTACCACATGCTCACTGTTCACGTGACCCAATTCATACTTGTCTAGACTTGAAGATAAAACTGACTTTGCAATCTAAGCTTACAAGTTTTAATTTACTTTTTGAAAGCATGCACTTCAATAGTACACCACAGACAGGCGTCTAGACATTCCAATTATTTTTTCAAAATGAACCCCTATTCATAAAAGAATTGAATGACATCCAATTATAGGAATTCAATAGCCTATTCATAAGAAGTGTATTGTATGCAATAGAAAGAGCTATACCACACACGTGGCTGACATGATTTTTCAGGTTCAGACATGATCAGACTTGCACCTATTATTTAAACTTTTTTGATTTCTAATAGCGGCGCCGAAATTTTGTAAAGGGATACTGTGTACACGACCATGACCTGGTTTTCAAGTCCAAACCTGTTGCTTTTGGCAGTTAGCGCCTAGGGCAAAGTTTTAGGCGGAGGGGTAGCATCATGCTTCAAATAGCTTGGCGGTTTGTGCCCCCAGGCAAAATAAGAGTGGAGGGGGTAGCAAAATAAAAAGTGGAGGGGGTAGCATTTTGTTCAAAATTTGTGTCGGTTTGTGCCCCAAGGCAAAGGAGGGGAGGTCCACATGACTCTATAAAACCATGACACTCAGTTTGAGGAGCATCATTCGATCACTTGCTTCAAGTGAAATCACATCAGCATAGTAACTTTTGTCACAGTGTATCACAGTGTTAAAGTGTAAAGTGTGTGTGTGCGTTAAATTCAAGTGTTTTAATTGTTGACGCGTATTAATAGTACTTAGTGTTATTTTTTATTTTTATTTATTATTGTATTTTGCATCATGGATCGAGACCTTGATAACCTTAACTTTGTCCTTGACAAATTTTCTCAAGAGTTGCGGGAACTTGAGTTGCAAAATGAATCAGTGAACAATGATTTTAATTTTATACCCTTTATTGAAAACTTGTCGCAAGTGACAACTTCTCCTGTATCTGTAGACACTCTAGGTGCTATTTCAACTGTTGAACCAGTGCCGTTATCAGCGTGCGCGCAATATTTTAGGGATTTTGATCCATCGTCACAAAGCAATTCTCAAGAACTTTAATGTACATACTGAAGCTGTGGAAACACATGAGGGACAACAAGCCTATGATTTCCTTCTGGACCATTCACAGAGGTAAGTAATATAATATGAAGCAAAGATTTAATTTAGTTTTTATGTTATATTTAATTACGTGCACTCTGAAAACAATAAATAAATTTAAAAAAATATATATATTCATCTTTTCAATCACAAATTTTAATTACATATATATATTTCAGTGCACAAGATGTCGAAGCTAACTACAACGGTGCAATGCAACAAGCACAACAACACCACTTACTTATTGACGATGGAGATGCCTCATCGACCAGAACTAGGCCCAAAACTCAATTACGGCAACAACAAATGCATATTGGGTAAGTTAATAACGTGTTCATGTGGAATTTTATTTTTATTTTATTTTGATTTTGAGGCCCTTGCTATATGCACAGATTACATTTCACCACCACAAATATTTGCTGATAATAATTTGAAAAACAGTTTAATGTAAAAATAAATAAATAAGTAAATAATTAAATTAAATAATAATTTCATATATTAATAAATAAATGAATGAATATATAAATAAACATCTCACACTACAATACACTACACCACACAAAGTACACACTGTACACTACTTCTCACACTACACAACATAAAGTACACACAATAAATAAATAAAACACCACATATATAAATAAGTAAGTAGATGAATAAATAATTATTTCATATACACATTTCTTCTGTGATTTAACATGTGGATTTTGTTTGCATGACCATATCTATTTTTATTTTTTCATTGCAGGGGTCAAGAGGGAGGAACATGGCAACTAACAACGCAAATTGCTGATGCTGGAGCCACACCCACTACACCTATTCACCACCACCACCAACAACCACAGCAACAGGAGAGTCAGTCTCAGGGAAATAGCTGTTCGAGGACTTCAAAAGGATTTATTCTTGTAAGTGCTTCGTCATCATCCAAAAAGATATACAAACATACAAGAAATAGACATACTATAGTCTTTGACACCATTCCTTTTGGCGAGGATCCTCTTCAATGGGTTGAAGCAACATTTAATAACGTTTTAGAAAGTATGACTGAAGACTTGAACATTGCTCCACATGATCGAGTCAGTATTCAGATTGACAGTGAAGCATCCCCTGACAAGCCAATATACATTTCTTTTCGTCAGAAAGATCAACTCAATGGTGAGGTAATAATGAATGGGATAGAAAAAGTCATTCAAAGCAATGCTGATTTCTTAACGGAAGGGGCACTCAAAATAACCTTGACCCATATTGAAATGCCCCATGGTGCTGGCAGACGTGTCGCTGCAAAGTATGTCACGGACAGAGAATATGTAAGTTCCAAGTCGCGGATAATTGCCATTGACAATGACGAAGCCGAAAATAAGCTATGTTTGGCTATGGCACTTGTTGTGGGCAAAAGCCTAAAGGACGGCACTTCAAAAGTTCAGCGCGCTAGCTTGATCCGCCGAAAAAACACTCTTACTGCTAAGGCTATGCATTTATGCGATGATGCAGGTGTGGACCTCACAAATGGCGGTGGTATTGCCGAAATACGTCTATTTCAAGAATATATGACTGGCCATCAAATCACAGTGTTCACTGACCGCAAAGGAAGTGAAGTATTATTTCAGGGCCCCTTCACCACCGCTGACCATCCTCGAGAGAATATTGATCTCTTTCTCTACGAGCACCACTACAACGTGATTACCTCAGTCACTGCGGCATTCGATACACATTTCTACTGTCGACCATGCCGTGTACGCTTTGAATGGGCAGGTGGACACAAATGCTCAAATGCATGTGCACGATGCTATAGTTCTTCAGATTGTGACCATACCCAACCTCCAATAAAATGTCTCGCATGTCTTAGAAAATTCCATGGAAAGGAATGTTTCGACAATCACCTTAGACCGATTTATACCAACAATAGAACGGTTTGGCGCTGTACATCGTATATGTACAAAATGTTATAAATATGTAAATTTGCGTGACCGTCAAAAGCATACTTGTGGTGAAGTATATTGCAAGCTCTGCAGGAAGTTCTGCCTTGAAAATCACAAGTGCTACATGTTACCGACCAAATCTAAGAAAGCAAAGGACAACAACAACAATCTCTTGTACATCTTCTATGACATCGAAGCAACTCAATGTACTCCGACAGAAGCAAATCAAGATATAATGGAGCATGTCCCTAACCTGTTAGTTTCACAGCAATGTTGTGTTGCGTGTATTGACCTGCCAATTGAAGATGCATGTGATGCATGCTCACCGGGGGAAGTCAGGATGAAAATATTTCACGGCGAGCATCCTGTGCAAGAATTCATTACACACTGTAGAAAAAGAAGACCGGGTATCAAGAACATAGTGGCACTAGCCCATAACATGAAAGGCTATGACGGCCACTTTATTCTTCGGCACATGGTGGAAGATCTGGACTGGGCACCTGAAATCATCCAGACCGGTGCAAAACTTCTTACTATGTCCTGTAATGACATTAGCTTCAAAGATACACTGAACTTCATTCCAATGGCACTTAAAAGTTTTCCAAAAACTTTCAATTTACCCAATAACATAAAAAAGGGTAATTTTCCGCATCTATTCAACAGACCTGAAAACTTTGATTATGTAGGGTCTTTGCCTAACCCTGAATATTATGGCGTTGACCATATGTCTAATAAAGATCGCGGCGAATTCTTACAATGGCACAATGAGCAGCTGCATCAGAACTCAATATTCGACTTTAAGCAGGAAATAAAAGCCTATTGTATTGATGATGTTACTATCCTTCGTCAAGCTAGTTCAACCTTCAGGACGGAATTTCTAACAGCAACAGGCATAGACCCATTCTGGGACGCAATCACAATCGCTGGAGCCTGCATGCAGGTATATAAAAAGAACTACCTAGAAGGTAACACGATACCTCTTCTGCCGCCTGGAGGATACAGGATGGCAGACCGCCAGTCTTTTGTGGCTTTATGCTGGTTGCAGTGGGTGGCACACAGTGAAGGTATAAACATACAAACTGCTGAAAATGGAAGTGAGGTTAAGTTGCTAGGTCGCTTCAAAGTGGACGGGTACCACGACGATGGCGCTGGGAATAAGACAGTTTATGAATTTCAAGGGTGCTATTTTCATGGTTGTCCCAACTGTTACCCTGAGCAAGACAAAGTCATAAGCCCGGACACACAAGAAACAATGGGTAAACGATTGGAGGCAACTCAAGCAAAAATACAACTTCTTAGTGCTGCTGGGTACAGAATTATCGAGATGTGGGAATGTCAATTTAAGCGACTGAAACAAATCAATGCCGACTGCAAAGCATTTCTTGAACAGCATCCTCGTAGACATGAAATACCACTTCACCCTCGAGATGCTTTTTTCGGAGGGCGTACTAATTGCACGAAGACCTACTACAAAGTGAAAGGAAATGAAAAGATCCATTATTTCGACATATGCAGTCTGTACCCCTATATAAATAAGTATGGGTGCTATCCTCGGGGGCACCCGACGATTTATATAGGTGATAAATGCAGGGACTTTGTTGGTGGCGACATTAATAATATAGACTATGTCGAGGGTCTAATTAAATGCAGCTTGCTTCCTCCACCAGACTTATACCACCCTGTACTTCCTGTGCGCATTGGAGGCAAACTTCTGTTTGCTTTGTGTAACCAGTGCGCCATTGATGGAGTGCAAGCAGATTGCACGCATGAAGATGAAGATCGTATACTGACCGGAACATGGGTGTCAGCCGAAGTTAAAAAAGCTGTGGAGTTAGGCTACAAAATAACTGAAATCTTCGAAATATGGCAATACCAGACCACATGTTACAGTCGCACAACCAAACAAGGAGGTCTTTTTGCCAAATATGTGAACACCTTCTTAAAAATGAAGGTTGAGGCAAGTGGCTGGCCTTCATGGTGCACTTCCGATGTAGATAAAGTCAACTATGTGTCAATGTTTGAGGAACGTGAAGGGATCAAATTAGATCCTTCAAAGATAAAGTTGAATCCAGGGCAAAGAGCTATAAGCAAGCTTATGCTCAACTCGTTATGGGGAAAATTTGGGCAGAGGAACGACCTTACTAAGCATAAAATAGTGGACTCATATGAAGACATGGTTGAAATACTTGGAAATCCACAAAACGATGTCAGCAGTTGTGAACCTCTCTCAGAAACAAAGATGTTAATAGCGTGGACTGAGAATGAAAACGATGAGACACCTTCTGCATCTACAAATGTTGTAATTGCTGCATTCACTACAGCCCTGGCAAGATTAACACTCTACAGCTACCTGGAGATGCTTGGTGACCGTATTTTATACTATGATACGGATAGTATAATTTTTGTCAGTCGACCCGGTGATACGGAGCCAGCAGTAGGTGACTTCCTCGGGGATATGACGAACGAGCTTTCCGAGTATGGAGACGGATCCTTCATCTCTGAGTTTGTCAGTGGGGGTCCCAAGAATTATTCTTATAAGGTGCTATGTGGCGGAAATACCATGACAACAAAGACTATTTGTAAAGTTCGAGGTTTATCACTAAACTATTCTGCATCTAAGATCGTGAACCTCGAAACAATGAAGAATATGACACTTGATGCAGCCCCACCAGTCACTGTTCACAACCCCCATAAGATTGCCCGGATCCCCAACTTCAAAATAGTAAGCCGTAAAGAGGATAAGCTATACAGAACAGTCGTAACAAAGAGGCGGCGCATTGAAGAGTTTGATACCTTGCCATATGGCTTCAAACGACCGCGTCAGTAATGAAGAGAATGCTCAATGTAGATAATAATAATCATAATGTTGTAAATATCCTGAAGATGAACCTGTAAATATCATGAAGATGCATTTGTAAATAATGTTGAACATACTCCAAAGATAACACAAATGCGTAGATATACTCATTGCTTGTTGTACATACTATGAAGATATTGCCAATAAGTAGAAATACTCTTTGCTTGTGTAAATATAGGGTTTTTTCCAAGCATGGAGTTACGCCACCATACTCCATGTGGACCTTTCCCCTAAAACAAAAAAAAGGACCCCCCTCGAATGACTGAAACTTTGACGTAGTGAGGGGGCTTTTCATACTAATATCAGTCAGGTGGCTAAATTAATGCTTTATAAGAAAGCGTAAGTACAATACAAGCTCAGTTGATGACATGGACCCGCAGTGGAAACATCCATTTACGGCATTAATTTGTGGTCCTACAGGGTGTGGAAAATCACACTTTGTTACAAAATTCATACAACATCTACCAGCTCTCGTGAACAAACCAATTACAGAAGTGGTGTGGTGTTACTCTGAATGGCAGGATCTCTACGAGAAAAATGAAAATAACATTGTGCGATTTCACAAAGGATTACCACAACTTGAAGATTTCTCACCACATGAAGGTGCTAAGCTAGTAGTTATAGACGATATGATGCGTGAAGCTGATGCAAGAGTTGTGGATTTATTTACCAAAGGATCACATCATAGAAATTTGAGTATCATGTTCTTAACTCAAAACATGTTTCATCAAGGTAAAGGTCGTGGTTTGTTAGGTAAAAGTTATCTGATGTGTACATTTATTCTTTACAAAGTATAAGAACTTGTTAGTTTGTAAGTTTGTAAACTAATTTTCACACAATTCATTTACAAAGTATTAAGAACCTGAAGTTTTGTTGAGAAAAAGTTGTCTTATGTACACACAGTATCATTACAGAGTATATGAACTTGTAGGTTTGTTAAGTAAAAGTTGTATTATGTGCACACTCAGTATCTTTACAGAGTAAGAGAACTTGTAGGTTTGTTAGGTAAATGTTATCTGATGTATACATTTATTCTTTACAAAGTATAAGAACTTGTAGTTTGTTAAGTAAAGTAATTTTATGTACACGCAATTTCTTTCCAGACTATCTGAACTTGTAAGTTTGTAAACTAGAACTGGTTAGTTTTTAAAGGAAAACTTAACTTTCTTGCACGCATTTTCTTACTGAATAGTGAGAAAACTAGTAGAACTAAAAAGTTTGTAAGTTTCTTATCTTATTTGCACACATTTTCTTTCCAAAGAAGTAAGAACTTTGAAAACTTTGCAAGTAAAAGATATTATTTTCATGCATTTTCTTAATGAGTGTGTAAAACTTTTAACACTTTACTTTATTGCAACAAAGAAATATGTATGTCATGTAAAACACAAGTTATTTGCACTCATTTTATTAACAAAGTAGTTAGAATTTTTACTTTGCATGGAAAGGTTATGTGTGTAGTGTTGTGTACAGTGTGTACTTTGTATGGTGTAGTGTGAGAAGAAGTATAGTGTAAGTATGTATAGTGCTGTGTAGTGTGAGGAGAAGTAGTGTACGTTGCGTACTTTATGGTGTAGTGTGGGAAGTAGTTTACAGTGTGTACTATGTGTGATGTGGTGAATTGTTGTGTGAGAAGCTGTGTTGTGTATGTATGTATAGTGCTGTGTCAGTTTTTCACATTTTCTTTACAGAGGATAAGAACTTTGTAAAATACTTTAACATTTTCCTTAATTGCCAACAATAATATAATGAAATGCGTCCAAAGAAGTAAGAACTTTGAAAACTTTGCAAGTAAAAGATATTATTTTCATGCATTTTCTTAATGAGTGTGTAAAACTTTTGACACTTTACTTTCTTGCATCAAAGAAATATGTATACATGTAAAACACAAGTTATTTGCACTCATTTTATTTACAAAGTAGTAAGAATTTTTACTTTGCATGGAAAGGTTATGTGTGTAGTGTTGTGTACAGTGTGTACTTTGTATGGTGTAGTGTGAGGAGAAGTATAGTGTAAGTATGTATAGTGCTGTGTAGTGTGAGGAGAAGTAGTGTACGTTGCGTACTTTATGGTGTAATGTGGGAAGTAGTTTACAGTGTGTACTATGTGTGATGTGGTGAATTGTTGTGTGAGAAGCTGTGTTGTGTATGTATGTATAGTGCTGTGTCAGTTTTTCACATTTTCTTTACATGGTATTATAAAAAACATTAAAAGTTTGTAATGTGAAAACTTATTTTCACCCCATTTTCAGAACAGCATAGTAAGAACTTGAAACTTTGCAAGGAAAAGTTTACACCTTTTCTTCTAGAGTATAATAACTTGATAAAACTTTTGGCTTTTTAGGGTCACAATGCCCTCCCTTCCTCTGAGATTTGTCCTCAGGGCATCAACCGCCAAGCTATTTGAAATATGATGCTATGCCTGGGGGTCGTAAACCGCCAATATTTTTTAACAATGTGCTTTACTTTGCCCAAGGGCACTTTCCGACAAACCAACAGGTTTGGACGAAAGTCAGGTCAGGCTCGTCTGAACAAAGCTCCTATACAATACTTATACTGTACCAACATTGAATGACGGCGCCCCATTTTTTTTAAATCTAAAAGTTTAAATAATAGGTGTAAGTCTGAACAACAAATCTGAACATGAAATTGTTGCAAGCCATTCGTTTTGCAAAATTACAATGGCACTCCTTGTGAATAGCTTTTGAATTCCCATAATTGGCTGTCATTCACTTCTTCATGAATAGACTATTCAAGTTTAAAAATAATTGGGATGTCTAGACGTCTGTCTGCAGTGGAAATAATAGGACTGAAGGAGTAATTTTTAAAAAGTAAATTGAAATCATGTTATCTTAGATTGCAACTCCAGACAGTTTCACGAAGTTGGTGATGTGAAGAGAAAGGGGCGGAGCTTCACGAAGATTTCCGGAGATTCCCGAAGATACACGATGGCAAAATGAAACCCCTGCACAGCTAACACTGCGCAGCTAACTCTGCACGAAAAAAAAATAATAAAAAAAAATAAAATAAAAATAAAACCATGCGCATCTATCTCTGCGCACCGACAACGTCATGGTGCGGGTAGGTCTTAGACAAGACGAGCTCAAAATCTTCAGTCTCAGTCCAGTCTTCGTCGAGGAAGGACGTGTATTTAAAAATTGTCTTGATTTTTTTTTTTTTTTTTTTTTTTTTGTTTTTTTTTTTTTTTTTTTTTTTTTTTTTATTTATTGTACATTACTTAAAGTCGGTATATCAACTTGGAAAACTTTTAATATGTTAAAGGTTGTTGATGTTTTAGAACGTTGGTTAAAAGGGAAAAAATCCCAAAAAATTCTGCTGCGCTCGGCAGCGATTTTAGTGGTTTTCCGGCCGAACGTGGAATGACGTCATTGTACGCCCGGCTCGCTGGCTGACTTGAGCTTCGTATGCGCGCTCGGTCCCCCGCCCCGCATAAAGAGATAACATTGCAGTATAGTTTCATCATTCAATAGTGCGGTGAAAGAATGTGCATCAGCTGAAGTAATAGTGTAATAATATCGATGCTATATTATAATGGTGTATGTTAGTCTAAATATAAAATGGTGATCAAGTGCAGGTGAATATAAAAATAATAATAGAAAATAAATTAAACAAACAGCTATCATTTCATCGGTTTCCAAACTGTGATTAGTTATCATAAGCATACCAGCAACTATTGTCATACTTGTCTTTTTTTTCATAAAAAATATTTATTTTATATTTTTCCGTGCACATTTCGTCCTAATATTGTGAGCAAATGCATGTATATGCAATAACCATCATTTGTAGAATCATTCAAAATCAATGATAATAAACAGTCATTCTTTATACAAGAGCGTTGTGCGCGAGTTTCACCCAACTTAAGCCCCAAACCATCTAGCAGACAATCACATTAGAAATAGAACCTTCCTAACACGACTGTACATGACACAAGCTCGCACTCACATTTATCTGAGCGGTCGTAAACACCCAGCGCGCAATCTGTGTTGTATACGTGATAAGTTATGCGATACTTGAGGATACTTCTTTCCACGCACTTACCAACGCACTCGTATTCAAACAAATACATATCATTTCTAATAAAGAAAACACAGATGACGATAGGGTGAGATGCCAACCCCCCCCCCCCCCCCCCCCAAACACGCACAAACACACATATCACACATTCACGACATGAATATTATATTGCTGCATGAACGTACTGCTAAAACGCATATATCAATAAATGTTTCATATTTGGTACCTAGATCATAATGTAATGTGAATTTGACATACAAAATAACATGTTTTACACAGGTGCCCTAGAATCTTACCACAAAGAAAGACTCAAGTATCTTCCAAAGCGAGTTCACTATCCATACGAAGGAATAGAAGCACGTGGTATACTCGCTATACTTGATCATAATCATCATAACTGATAATAATTCATCATCATCATCATATCATCATCTTCATCATAATTGGTGCTCTACAAACGAAACGCACAGCTGCGAGAAATCGACTGATTGGGTCTTGAAAGCCGAGCACTTCGTAACGCGAGCCGGCCGCGGACCGGCTACACGCTCGGGTCGACTCGATGAGTGGCCGTACAGTGACGTCATTTTTAGGCCACTAGTTTTCGTGCAGTGATGTTTTAAAACTCTATTTACTTAGCAACCAGATGTCCGATCAAGCTGCATCTAAGATCTTTTTCCGTGAAATTGAATGGTTCAAGATATGCTATGAAGTGCTACCAAGATGAGATAATTCCTTTAATATCCTTCATTATATAGCATCAAGTCTGGTCAGTTCTGTATGTGTGCAAGTCTGGACATGTCTGTATGACGTCATGACTTGCAAGTTTCAACACGAATGGAAGAGAAAGGGGCGGAGCTTCACGAAGCTGCCGCTAGGGGCTCCTTCAAGAGCGCGAGGAGTCTAGAGCTTCAGTCAGTCAGCGTCTGAGTTTGGTCGAGGACAGTCGCATACTGGTCCGTGTCTTCAACTATATCACCATGAATTTTCAAGCAGACTTCACTACCACTGTTGCTGAGCCTACGCCTGCTTATGTGGACCATCTCAAAAAGTACGAACTTGTTCTTTGTAAAAGTGTTTTCTTTTTAAATGGATCCTGTACGAAAATGCTGGTGGTCGGGTGTCATATGCAAGACTGCTTCAAACCATATGTACAAATCCAATGTGCAAAAGGAAAGGGACTCAAGCTCAAGCTTCACGACTGGAGTCAACTTGTTCGTGAAATGGAACTACTCAATGATTACGTCTTCAACATGGGTGAAGATGCAGCCAGTGTACCAGAAACAGAGGTTGGACCCTATACCTTGTTTGTGTATAATCATCACGGTACTATTGTGTTGGGACTTAAATCTACAAATGGTCGTGTATACCTTGGCGAAGTGTCGTGCCGTAATCTAGTAAAATATTCTCAAAGTGTTTCGCATATATTAAGTGATCTTGAACTGAGCTATCGCGATATAAACAAGTGGTACTTTAATTTTCTTATGAGAATTAAAAACAAATATGATGAACTGGCATTAGTAGCAAAAATGTCAGGTTCTACGTGTGTTAGCCTACATGACTTTGTGAAGACCTATACTGAACGTGTAGGCCTAGGTCATGAGGAGAAGTACATTACTGTTAATTTGGAAAGAATTGTGTATGAACTTGGTAGTGAATTTATCTACAGTGAAGTGGAGTCGATGAATGCGACTGCTTGATATGTACTGTAAGAATGTGGTTACATGTACTTATGTGATTTATTTAATAAATAAGATTTGTTATACACATGAATAAGTCTTGACTTTTTTAAATTTATTCACCCTAGTTATACCATGATTCCCAGTCCTTCATCATCTTACACACTCTATGCATGTCCTGACAAGTCTGTGTATGGTGACGTCACTCAATGCCTGTCTTGACAAGTCTTGTCATGTTTGCAACCAAACTTGACAAGTCTTGACAGGTTTGCATGACGTCATCATGTTAGGTTAAGTTAGGTTAAAGTGATCACCCTCTTGTGTAGTGTCCGCCATCTTGAAAAAGTTAGGTTAAAGCAGTCACACTCTAGTGTAGCATCCGCCATCTTGAAAATTAAAAATATGATCAATTAAAAAATTTGCATAATTAAATTTTGTATAATTAATTGGCCAATTAAAAAATTTGCATAATTAAAAATTTGCATAATTAAAAATTTTTGCGTGATTAATTAATTAGGGGTAATTAAAAATTTGCATAATTAATTAGGCGGCATCCCTTTGACTCCCCAGTGGCTCACACTCTACTATCGTCCCCATGTTATTTCGTATGGGAGATTTTTGCCAATGGGACCTAGCTCGAAGATTACCAGGCATGACAATGTTTTGGGGTCATGGTGGACCCAATAATTTTTCTATTACTTTCTTAAATTCATAACTAGTTAGACCGAGTAAAATATATTTTAATCGCTCAATATCATTCATAACGTGTGACCCTATGAATAATAAGGTGGATTTTCTTTTTTTTCTCGATTTGGTTAGTCGAGAAACGCTCCTGTAGGTGGAATTGTTAATATTTAATACAATTCAGAAGTTAAAACCTGGAATGTGGGAGACTCGGGTTCGAACCTCGATCGGGATTGATTTTTGGATGAGCGTAGCGAGCGTAGCGAGCGAAGCGAAGATTCCATTTCACTACACTGGAGAAAAAAATCCGGAATGTTTTTTTTTTTTTTCTTTCCTTCTTTCCTTCTTTTTTTCTGTATTTTTGTGTGTTTGTCAGCACGATTCCGGCTAAACCGATACTCCGTTTGCGATGAAATTTTATGGAGGCCTTCGAAATCTCTGAACTTAGAACTGCCACGTTTTTGAGCGCAATCAAAAAATTATTTCTCATGAAAATCGCAATTTTACGATTTTTTTCGATTTTTTGAAAATTTATTTTCCTTGTAACACCTACATGCTTAATCCGATTTTCATGATTTTTTCACAGAACCTTAATTTTATGAATTAAGATATCCGTGTGAAAATTGAGCGCAATCAAAAAATTATTTTTCATGAAAATATAAATTTTGTGGGTTTTTTCTTTTTTTAAACAATTCTTTTACTTATAACACCTACATGCTTTATTTTATTGTAATACTTTTTTCACAGAACCTTAATTTTATAAATTTATATATTCGTGTGAAATTTGAGCGCAATCAAATAATTATTTCTTATAAAAATCGCAATTTTTTGTTTTTTCAATTTTTTAAAATTCATACGATTAATTAAAAAAATTAAAAATTAAAGTTTATTTTTTATCTAATTTAATTTAATTTTAAAAAAATCTTCAACTTAGTACTAATTTTTTCACAGAACAACAGAAAATCCGCATAACACATGGCAGCTCAATGCACCAATTACGCTCATCCAACAACGCGGCGGGACTTAAGCGTTTTCCTAGTTTAAACTTATTTTTCTTTATAAGGATTCAGGCACCTCAACCGTTAGGTCTAAGCAACACTCTAGCCTAGGAGACATGGGGAGGGGCCCATGCTGGTCAGACAGCACGGGTAGGGGGGGAAACGCACGTTGTAGGTCATCTCAATGCAACAGACGAAAATCGCTAATGGATGACTACGAGCAAG